>UFQX01001035.1:86336-126778 GCA_900497675.1 Arapaima gigas
AGCCCCCCCCCCCCCCCCCAGAGGTCCTGTCCCGGGTGACCCCCTCTGCCTCCTCAGGTCAATATTCTTCATTAGGGTGAGCAGCATTTAATTTAGCATCTATAGTCTTTAAGCATAACTAAGTTTAACCTTTACAGTATTAACATTACATTATTTGTTCAGCTCACGCATTTCTCCACAGTCCTGTATTATGATTACTGTGTAATTTACCTGCTGCAACACTGTGCCAGCTGTACACCACTTTCAGGGTTTTACTGCCTGAAATGGTAACACAGTACTAACCAAAACAAGCATTTCACCTTATTTATACAAATAAAATGTGCCATTTTAAACAAAATTGATGACCTTCTTGTTTTTTTCATCTCTACCAATAAATCATAAGACCCTTGGTTTGCTTTTGCAAAAGTCCTAAAAGGCGGCAGTGTGGAAGCTGGATGGAAGTGGATGGAGCTGGACGTGTGTGAGCCAGGAAGGTTTCCACAGGGAGGGGGCTGGGGGGGCTGCCAGGTAATGGTCACGCGGGGGTGTTAAACCCTCTGATGCGTGTCTAAGTGGCGACCCATGTTTACCATGAGGAAGGAAGCTGTCAGCTCTGTTTGCTCACGCTGGGGCGAGGAGACCGGTTCTGATGGATGCGGTGCCTACTGAAACCGGACCCGGGTCCAACTCGGAATGGGGCACTAGGCTGCCAGAGGGTGGGGGGGGTAACGTTTAAACGGCGACATCTCCTCAGGGCGCCACCTTCGCTGGGAGGAGCAGAAGGAAACGGGAAGTTGGCGGCCCTCGGAGGGGGGCTGGGAGGCCTGACTGACAGCAGGTTTTATGGTATCGAATTTCCCCCCTTGTGCAAATCCCTTTGGCACTTTGGTCGGGATGATTGCATTCCTGACCAGGTCATGACCCTTCCACCTTTGCTTTTTTTTTCAGGTGCCAGGGGGGTCCATTTTTTCCCCTTCACATGGAGCTAATGGGTTTTGGAAATAATGCTCAGCTCTGAGTAAGCAGGCCCACAAACCAGAGACTAGAAATCTTACACACTCACACACACACACAAACTTACTTACTATGCTGGAATTTTTTTACCCCTTCCTATGTCAACGTTTATTAAAATGTCCTTTTTTGTTCTCTGCAGTCCGTCTGAGCACCACAACAATGCATGCGTAAGTAACACTCACTACAATCGCCTCACACTCCCTTTTGTGTAGAATATTGTAACAGGGCTACACACAGGCCTACAGGCTGGCAGCTGTCAGTGTGTATGGACAGGTGTGCTGCGAGCCACAGGGCGGTGGCTTTTTCAGCTGCTCCCCACAGGCACACACTGGGACAGGACGGGCAGCGATACTGAAGTGTATGTAAAGGGGGAGGCGGGATCTTGGGGGCATGTGCAGCTCCCGGGGCTGCGAACATCACCTGAGTTTTGTTCATCTGTCCTCTGGATCAAGGGGCAGGTGGGCGAGGCCTCACGGCAGCGGTCGGACACACTGGAACTCAGCTACAGATAGGGGTCACTTTTGGTCTCAGGCATTTTTGTTCAAATAAGCTAAGCAAGTTACAGTTTTTCCAGTTTATTCAGCTGGATTGTTTTTTTTTTCTGCTGAGGTCATTCAGGTGAAGCTGTTTGCTCAAGGGCATCATGTTTACCGTCCTGACGTGCCAGACAGGTGCACGGGGAGATGAATTTGCAAAAAAGCCTCTTTTTTTTTTTACATATTTTGAGCCACTAAAGTAGCTTTACCCTCATCTTTGGTTTAATTATGCGCTCATTCAACTGGGTAATTATTAAGAATAGGGAATTCAGACAATAAACAGAAACATTAACATGGGCTAGCAAGTGGCACGACAGTCAGCTGCCGCCTGTTAATGCAAATGTTAAAAAAGCATCGCATACAGAACTTGCACTAAGGACAAGAGTGTGACCTCGACTCAAGGAACCGGGTTTGAATCCCACCTCCTGCTGGCTTACCCTCTATCGAGGTGCCTTCCCTGAACTGCTATAGTATAGTAATCTTACCCCGCTGTGCAAATGGATAAATCAAAGTAGCTTAACCCCATGAGTGGTTTTGGGCAAATGCAGCAGATGAATAAATAAAAATAAAAACAGGGACTCCCAATGAAGCTACTGCCCTTTAAAACACACGCCCCATCGTCCCATCTTCATTCCTTCTTGTTCTCTCACTGTCTGCCAGTACATTTGGAGACGCCACCTTCCTCCCCTCCACACGACACCAATTCTGAAAAGTGACTCAATGTGATTATTCGTGCCCCCCTGCCCCCTTGCACAGTGGCCACCACGACACGGCAGGATGTCCTGATGGCGACAAAAGCTCCCATCTGCAGAGCTGTGGCCATTACTGCGTCCCATCAGACGGTCAAATATGATCAGCGGAAAGCGCGATACTTCCTGCCCCGGAATTACACCGCTAATTAAAACCTCATTACTGGCCGCTCCGACCCACATTTTAATGACTTCTGGGAGACAGAATGGGGCATAATCCTGCACAAATGTTTATGTGGACAGCAAATTGGCTTAAGTGTATCCGATTGTTGCGTTTTAGCCACGCTTTGCGCCGGGTCCCTCGTGCCGAGGGCCGTTTGATGACCCGGCTCTGGGTTTCACTCCTTCAGCAAGGCCTCGTGGGAGAGCAAGGTGTGCGGTTCTGCCGGGAAATCGGGCAAACGGCGCATTATCGAGAGGTGAACAAACCTGCGTCCACAGTCCATTAGCACAGCTAAATGTTTCGCGCTAAAACTGAGGACAGGTAGGCTTGGCAAGTATGGAGTCTCTTCCTCCATTCTTCTTCTCATCCTCCATTCCATTTTTTTTAGCAACAAGCAGCTTCCTCAGCCAGCAAACATTGCCGAGCGGGAAACACCAGGAATAACAGATAGTGAAAGAAGGTGAGATACAGCAGAAGTACTGAAACATATCAATAAGTATTTACCCTTTACTCATTAATATACTATTACCTTAACTAGATGTTATTTTATCTGCCAGAAAAGGTCTTAAACAGGTGCAAATATTAACATGAGAACAGAGTTCATTACCAACAGAGCACATAATAACTGATTACTGTAGTTCTGGGAGTCATTTAACATGTCAGCATGTTTTTTTACAGGTTTTATTTCATTTACCTGATGCTTTACTATGAAAGGACTTGCAATTTTAAGCTATTTAAAGTGACATACTTATTTGTACAGCTGGGTAATGTTTACGATATCAACACAGGGTAAGTACTGTGATCAAGGTCCCACAGCAAGAGGTTGGATTTGAACCTGGGGCCTCTGAGGAAAACACTGCTCTTCTAACCACTATGCCACCTGCTGGCCCCTATAATGCAGCATAGCAAGAATAAACAGGTCTTGATGGCCACGTGCTAGCATTGTGTTGATATTTATTTGGAGACTCACTTCCCTATTGTGTTTTTGTGTTGTGCCCCCTTTGTTGTTGCTGCTGTCGCTGGCCACCAGAGCCCTGCACGTCCGCAGGGAACCACCCTGCATCGCATCTATTTCAGCTTTGCCTGTAAACGAAGACTGTTAGCGCCAATAAAGCCCCCGCCGAATTGAAGAGGCGATTCGACAGGGGCTTTGGGTTCTTGGGGGGGTTCTATGGTTGAGCTGCGACCCTGCGTACAGCTGAGGGTTATAGGGTTTCTTATGATAAACAGAAATAAAGAGTGTGACTAGTTATGCTGATGGTTTCACAACTTAAACTGTGAGTGAGAGGACGCGACAGGTGACGTCCCGCAACAGGATTAAAGCGCAGGCATTAAAGAAGGGCGATAATCCGCACTTTGTTGAAATGCTGATAAACACCTGTCTGTTTGCGTTGCGTGCGACGCGCTTGCAAGCAGCACAACTTCCTCTTTGCCACCCGGCAACCTTGGCTGTGCCGTGGAAGGTCACTGCACAAAAGCCCGTGTCCACAGAAGGATGTGCACGGTTACACAGACACAAACTGAGCTGTCATCTGTCACATTCTGACACACACACACCAGTAAACTCTCAGTCTTTAAGTCTAATTACTTTTTTCCTCCCTAGACATACATGTGCACACATTGTGCCAAATGCAGGCACAATAAAGCAGCCAGAAAACAGGCAAAAGGCACCGTCCCTGTGTCAAGTCGCTCAGTGTATTTTATAGGAGAAACTGGTGGACATCATTTACTATGTCAGTATATGTGTTATTGCTGCCACTGAGCGTGTGATGTAATTCATTTGTCACTGTCGTGAGGTCTGCGGTGCCTCGACCTTCAGAAAACCGGGTATCGGTAGTGTTTTGCCATTTTCTAAATCACACATTATTTCGAGTGTTCTTTTCGCTGTCGGTTCACTTTAGCGATTTCTCCTTCATTTCACTTACTGCCAGCATGCGGCTTATTTCCAGCTTTCAGCCTGTCTATTTTGTGCCACGATCCAGTGCACAGCTTCATTCTACTTCCTTGACAGCAGTCATTTTTATTTTCTATGTATTCGTTACCAAAATATATATATTTGCTTTACACTGAATGTTCAAGTTTGTCCAACAGATTCTACATAGTTTGTTAAAGAATATTTGTGCATTGCAGCTGCAGACACTATTTCACAGTTTTGTCTGGAATCAAATGTTCAATAGAAATAATCACAAAAAACAACCATAAATAAATTTAATAAATAGATTGCAAACCTGATGGAAGTTGAGCTTTTTTAAACTATACCCCCATATGGGGTAATATGACTGAATCACACAAACACTCTGACTGGAGTGAATGTTTGGAAGACAAACACCTGGGTGCCTGGATGACACACGGAGCTTCTGTCAGGCCCGTGTCGGTTGGTGGTCTAATGAAGCCCCCCCACAGGAAGCTGTGGGCATGGATGCCAAGGTGGTTCGACGGCCCCTCGAGTACACCTGGGCCAACAAGCCCGGAAGCGACACCAACTGAAACTCCTCCGCTCACCTCCCCCGACAGGCAGCACACCTAACTGAGGCACATCTCCCAGACCCACCAGAGAGAAGGTGCAACAGAACCAGTCAACAGGCTTACATCACCCCGGCCATCAGCCGCACCCAACTCTGACACCAGAGTCCAAACCCCAGCGCGGCTCAGGTGTGGACAAGTCTTTGTCAGCCTCCACTGCTGCATGTGCTGCATGTTCATGTACTAGGTTGACACTGTGTGAGCTGCTCCACCACAGCATCTCCAGGAACTCCTCACCCAGCCAAGGGGAGCAATGCAAGCGAAGATGACGTCAAGTATGTCTAGCTCAACACATGGCAGCAAGGTGCACGGTTATACCCAGCAAAATAAATAAATAGCAAATATTAATAAACAACAAAGTAGACAGGTTAAAACTACAGTAGAATTAATGGAACATCTAAAGGAGTAAAAACAAATGCCCCCAGATGGTGGTTCATAGTCAGTAACGCTCTTAAGTATGAAATTGGTCATTCTGACACGTATGAGTGACTCTGCCAGTAATTCTGGGCTTCGCGAAGGCGGCACAGCTCACCCACATTTGCCATCAATATAAAGTGAAATTTATCATCATGTGCAAATAAGCGCCTGATTTTCCTTACTGTACATTCCACATCGAATGGAATCGTGGACAAAGCTAAGAAATCACATTATTTCTTTTTTAAAATCATTTCCAACTCTGCCATTTATTTTTAATGTTTAATGTGTTGTTGCCATTTTTCCAGGGCTTCATTAAAACAGATCAGTGAGAGGACCTCAGAGGACAAAGGCACGACCCCCAGTGCACAGTTTACAGCCAAATGCTGTTCCCAGCAGGGTTTTTGGTCCCTGCGCCTGACATCAACCAGGCAATGACTGTATAAACATTAAGGAGGCACTTCAGTACTTGGTTAACCGCTGTCATTCCTGAGCATTTGGTGGTCACTAGACCTCCTGAAGAGGCAGCACTGGGAACTAGAGGCCTTTTTTGGTTGTGGTTTGGGGGGGAAGGTCCACCTTCATGCTGGCATCCCAGAGGCAATACCTCATCCCCATCGTAGCACACAAGGCAGGTGAAAAATTGGTCCCCTTTCAGCATAATTTTCATACGTGCACTTAATATTATCGAACAGGCGGCTGCCGCAATGGCTTTAAAAAGGTGTTTGCGGAGTGTTTTTGCTTGAGTACAGTGGTTCTCTGTGTTATTGCATCGCGGATGCTGGTGTGGCTTTCGCGTGCTCATGTATCCACAAAACCATCGTTTAGAGCCACACCTGTGAAAGCTCTCAGAGGAAGGAAACACTGTGCTTATACTCGCCACACCTTGCTGTTCTCACTGCACATGAGAATTTTTAGAAAAGGTTCACGTACGACTGCAAAAAAAGAGGTCCAGAACAGACCGTGTGGGAAACCTCGCAAACGGTCGAATCCGTGCTGAAATGCCAACAATGAAAAAGGCTTCCGCTCGCCGTGGGTATGCGCAGCAAGGCCCTCGAACAAAGCAGCACAAGGAAGGAAAAAAGTGGAAAACTAACAAGTTGGGGAGCGTGTGAGGAATAAACCGCCCCTAATAATCCACTCCAACTATCTAATCCCCTAATCCCATTTGTGATCATCTGCAGAAATTCAGTCTGAAGGAGACGAGCCAATTCGCAAGTCTGATGCGCCGTTCTGAAGGATTCGTAGTCCTCACATGTGTTCTCCGGAGATTCTCTCAGAGGCTGGCCTGGCGGGACAAAGGAGAAAACTTTAGGCAAATCCAGACAGGGGTCCATTCGTGAAAGTTGGCAACCAGAGCGAAAGTGGCTCTTTCCTCGGCTCAACGCCGGTAATCTGATTGAGGCACCTTCTCCTTTCAGACATCTCGCAGCGAGACATGCGCAGCGCTATATTCAAAAGGAATTTCCCTCTGAATTTATTTTGAACTCAGAGAAGGGAACTATTAGTGGGAGTAACATTATGAATTAGCAGCAATTTGGCTTTCGCCTGCCAGGCGTAGGCCCGCCATCGGTGGCACGTGGCTGTACTTCACAGAAGTGGCGGCAGCCATTGTTGGGGGCACAGCTTTAGTGCAATACGCAGTTTGCCGGGTTTATTCTGGTTTCGTGTTGTGAAACGTGAATATGCCGCGGCACTACAAGATGAGGGGAAGGAACGAGTCAGAAGTGTGTTCGCTTCAAAGCTGTGACAGCGCAGCGGTCTCCCCTGATACTGCTAATGATAGTTGCCTGGCATTCAACCCACTCCTGCCTCCTCTACGACTCTGAGCTGCGGTTCCACGGATGAAGGAGGCATTTCAAAATGCTGGTGTTGCAAGAAGGTTATGAGTGGGTTGAAAAGAGGTCGCAAAAACACCCGCTGCTGGGGCACTGAAGTCCTCAGAGAGCAAGTGAAGGAACATTATGACAGCGCAGCAACCAAACAAACAGCGTCTCGTATGCCAGTTCTTAGATGACAGGCATAGTCGAAACTAACTAAAATGAGGCGCGAGTCTGTGAAATCGAGTAACCTAGAAATCAAAATCCACGAAATATCAACACTTCAGTAGGTTTAAGAACCTACAAGAACCTTTAATGAGAAGATACTGTTCAAATCTATTACACAATTTTGTAAAATATTGCCTAATTGGACCCAGAGTTGCACTTGAAAAGCTGGACATTCAAACCCTTTTAAAGTGACTGCATTACTGTTCATATTATAACAACCAGCTGAAAACTGTTGCCAACTACAAATGCAAGGAGCCAAATATGGTGTGTTTTAGAAGCCATAAAGGTGTATTTTGGAACCCAAGTGTATCTGTACATGCTGTTTTTAGTTTATTGTTTGTTGAAAGATTTAAAAGAAAGCAATGAAGTTACGACGGCATAATACAAATAAACCACAAACTGCATTTTATTCAGCAGAAAACTCATCCAATTTATGAAAAAGACACCACTCAAAACAGTTTTGTTGCATTAGTTTCAACTGAAATGCAGCCCCATCCTCACAGTGAGCTTTAGGATAGAAACAGCAGTGTAGTGCTTGGTCTTGTGATATTTAGACCTGCAAGTTAAGATATGCATCATAAAAGAAACTCCTAGAGACTCTGTCACTCTTTGCTTTTGTGCACAGAGAGCATGCATCTCTGTTACTGCACAGTGACTGTGAGTCTTGTTCATTGCAAGTACAAGTATTACAGGACCACATTTCACTGTATACAAGTATATATACAAGTCCGAGTCGTAGAAATTACTGACTTTTCCCCGCTAAAAATTACTGGGTTAACTTGGCAAAATAGCAGGCAAACCGTCCAAAATTAAATGAAATTACAACTACAAATGGTGAAGGTGATAAAAAAAGAAAGAAAAAACTGCAGGCCTGTGTAGATGTGAGAAATGGTATGAGGTTGCAAGGCTCCTGATGCAGATGTTGGGAACGATGAGCTTCACTGCTGATCTGCACCATTTTTAAAAATCCAAGGGGAGGGGGTAGGAAGGCAGAAAAAAGCCCCTCCAAGCAGGGAAAGCCCCCGGTGGCTTGTGATTACACCCCCACGAACGAATGAGAGGTTCCGCAGGAGCTCCGAGGCCACCAACAGTTAGATGAACCTAAAAGCAGCAGCTCGAGCAAAGTCAGCCGGTGTGACGTTACAAAAAGCCATTATGTGAACAGACACATATGCAAGTCATACAACTGCAACATGCTGAATTTATGTAGGACTGACATCTCATACAAGGTTTAGTTTCACATCCTGGAGTCCAGTGACTCTGGGACAGGCTCTGCACCACCATGACACCGACCAGGATAAGACAGATACTGGCAATGAGTGGATGGATGGCTGGCTGGACAGAGTTAATATTATTTTTACATTCCATGTATTGTCCCTGTTTGCAGTGATTTATAACCACCATTCAACTGGTTGAGTCAATCAGTTGTTTGTGTAACAATTTTAACATCACAACCTGTCACATTGTATACCACATATGTATATATACATATACACTACATGCGTGCTAAGAAGGCACCAAGCCGAGACACGTGCACCTTCTGTGCAAATTCATTTTTACTTTAAATAGATAACAGCACTGGGATTCCAGCACCCAAGCGCACTCTTTACTACCATCAGTTTGAGTTTATCACATCATCTTGATACATATTTAAATCTAAACATGAACGTGGGGAGACCTGAAGGAGTTCGAAGGTCCCAAAATACACTGACAGTACATGATTCTGTTCACTTCCCTGCACGTCACTGTTGACAGTTTAGAGTGTGATACCAAATCACCATTTCTGGTTGACACCTCACTCGTAAAGTATTTGGATTCTTAGACAGGAAGAAGGAGCTCCGGTTTCCACACACACACACACACACACACACACACACACACACACACACACACACACACAACTGCTGTTTCAGGGGCTTCTGCTGCAGGGCAGTTGAGAGCCCCCGGGACCCTGGGAGCGCTCCAGTGAGCCACACGAGACTCGGCCACAGCTTCCTGTGTGCGGCTGCAGGCGGCCCCCAGGGGATCTGCTGCTTCAATGAGCACCTCTCCAAGACCCTCTGAAGTGGCACGCCGCCGGATTTACGGCTGGGCCCGAAGACAGCTGTGTGAGCTACCGTTTTGCACAAAAGCACGGCAGTCACACTAACATCACACTTCAAAACAAACCACCGCAGGTTCAGCCTCCGAGTGAGATGAGCCGACGCCGTGGAGGCGGTTCACCATTCATCTCCCGGAAGCTCAGACAGCAGCGCTGCTTGCGTCAACCTTGTCTACTTCCTCCTGGTCGCAGCTACGTTGCGTGGAACTGAGACTCAACTCTCTGTGTCTTAACCGGAGGCTGTTGATTAAATTTAAGAAAAACACAGCAAGCCTCACCTCAGACAAACCAGAGAAATGATTTTACTGCATTGCTTTGTGGTCACTGTGTGGTTTTCTTCTTGGCAAGTGAACGCTCTCTCTAGCCCTTTCAGGACTGAAGGAACGCAGGCCTTAACTTTCACAGGTTCAGCTGGAGGAAAGAACTTTAACTTCTGGTTTTCTATAAATAGGTGTGGTTTTTAGGTGCATATTCTAACTCCACACAAATTCCGTAGTTTCACTGCAGAACCCTTTGCCACCTACGCTCTCATACCATATTCTTTTACTTCTGTTCATTCAGCTGCTGCTTTCTTCCAGAACAATTCAGCTGGGGAATGTCTGCAGGTGCTATTCAGGGTAAGTACCTCACTCACGGGTACAACAGCAAGACTCAAAGCAGGTGACGCTACGGAACCGGTCACAAGCAGCACGTTCCATACCGGGCTGCAATTTAACCACCCAGAAAAGCAGTGGGGAGGAAAGAGCCGAGCGCAAGTCCCTTAGAAATTCACCCTGTTGCTCTTCATATAGAGCAATTCATGTTGCTCTTCATATATACCTCCTAATTTCACACTGCATTTTGAAACTATTTTTTAAATCAATCAAGTTGTTTACAGTCACTAGTTTAGCTCTCCTGTGTATAGTTTTACCCCACCCTTACACTTTTCTCCGGACCTTTAAATTTTTGAGCAGATGGTGACAAGTGAAACAAGCCCTGGAGGTCAGTCAGGTGGGTCATTCGACTTCATACTTGAAGTCAACAAAATGTAACTGCGGTGTTCGATCATCACCTGTGACGGTGGCACTCGGAGTCCACAAAGGCCACGAGTTCCATCTGCAGCCACTGGTGGTGCGACCGTCCCTGGATTCACTGGTCACTGAGCCACAGTTGAGGACGGTACAAGGCCACTGGATAAGACAGGTATTCCGGATGTGGGGATGTGGGGATGACCCCTGTGTGCCACCCGTGTCAAACCCCGCCCCCCACTACATTTCCCATGATCCCACTGTGTGTGGAAGTATGGAAACGAGGAAACTTCATTCAGTGACTCTAACTCAAAGGTCCCAGTTGTTTGCTGCTCTCCTGGCAATAATAGAAGGGAACCGCATCTCCCTGAGAATGGTCCGGAGAAGCAGGAGTGCAAAGATGTATGTGAAATGAGTGATACTGTCACCACCACGACACAGCACTCTAGTACAGGAAGTAAGACTACAGTAACAAGGTAGCTGAGACAGTCCGACACAGGAAGCATATGAGCCTCAAAACCCCACAAGCGCTACAGCTGCCCTCACTAGATTCTTCAGACATTAATGGCAAATTGATGGGAGTGATGCATCAGTTAGAGGCAGCGAAGTGGAAGAGTTAACTGCAGGTTGTGAGTGGAGGCCTCGCTGATGCCCGTCACTGAGCTGCCTGTGTGTAACCTGGTCTCACCTCAGGTTGGTGACAGTTACACTTTACTGCAACGGCCTGAAAAGGGAACTAAAATGTCCTAAAAAACTAATTACTTGTTATTTTTCAGATTACCATGTACTTTCTTCTTGTACTTTTAACCAAAATTGAATCCATTCACGTAAGTGACAGACAGGGTGTGCACCTCACCTGGGGCCAGGAGGTTCCAGGTTATCATCCATGTCCCTCACAAGTGCTGCACAATGGAGCTATTGTTCTAATAAATGATAACAAGTTAATGCAAGTAGGCAATTGCACAGCTGTATATTGGTGTAAATTTTCCACTGGATGTACATTTTTAAAAATCGTGTTCTGTAAGAGGGGCCCTCGGAGGCCTGCAGCTCTGTCAGATACGGCAGCGCGATGCATTGTGGGAAGAGCGCAGCAGCTTTCAAAGAGTCTGTCTGAAAGCTTCCTTTTGCAAAAGTTTGTCAAGGACTAAGAAAGAAATGCTAGTGGTTTGGGTCTCCAACAATGTGCTCCAACCCCATGCATCACAGGAAGCCTCGTGACCAGTACACTTTTTAGCTCAAAAACCAAAAGGAAGAAGTGGTTATAAAGGCCCTGGAGAGGGTTTGAGATTTACCCCATTTCTATACTTCCAGAAAATGTCTCTGCATATTTTCTAGAAGAAGTAACAAGGTTGATTCAGTTCTTGCAATAATGCAGAGCAGATGCGCTAGTCATCTGATGCTCTTAGCAATAGAAGACAACAAGGCTTTTCTTTGTAAAAGATGTTTCTGTTTTTTCTGCCTGGTTTTACTGTTCTGCATAATACTGTTCACGCTTTGCAGAGATGTGTCAGTGAGTGTGTGAACAAAGTACAGCAGACTTCAGAAACATTAGAAAGCCACGGTGTCTCTGAAGCAGCTGTGGTTACAGGGATTGAGAGGGAAAGGGTTTATCATTGACTGCCTTCTTAGGAGCAAAGAAGGTGCAGTTTCAGTTACAACCAGAAGCAGCCAGAACAACACAAACTCCATAACTCAACAAAGGTCTTGACTCTTTACCTGTTCTATTAAACTTTTAATATATCACATTAAGACATGTCTGCATGATGGAAAAGACTTTCCACTCGGTGGGAAAAGATAGGCCATGGTTAGACAGTGTTGGATCTTGGCCTTGAAGACATCTCAACAAGTTTCCCAGCAGATGGCTGGAGCATTTATGTGGCTCATGTTTCAATATTCATTCACATGATTTAATTGCAAGCACTTTTTGCCAAATGTTCTGTAAATGAAAAATTATGAAATGAGCTACAAAGCCCAGGTCTCCTCTTCTCCTGGTCCTCCTGCCTGCACAGTCCACACATACTATATAGTCTCTTTAGTTTGACATTGTGTTGCTCTTGACTGAACAGCAGACTGTGTGCGCTTTACGCTGGAACTCCATTTGTGCATGTAGTGTCGACATGGTGGTGGCAGACATTCTCACTCCAGGAAAACATCAACAATGTCATTGTTTAGTTAGCAGAAGAACCACACTCAGAACGTGGCCTTCAGTGCATTTCTGCTCTTAGCCTGAGAAAACCCATAACCTGATTGAATCAATAATGGCCTTGCCAAAAATGGCAGAGACCCACTTTGGTACAATGGGACCATTCTTGTTGCAACTTCTCCATTCGTACCAGAGTGCGACTTGAAAACACAATACAGCTTCCTCAATTCTGACACGAGGGCGTGAAGACAGAAATAACCCCCCTGACAAACAGGCTCCCACCAACTCTGCCTCTTATTCCGTAATTATTTCAGTTCATTTTTAAGCACCTTTAGTTACATATGAAATCATATCTGCAATGATATCAGAGATTGATGAACGGTTACGGTATCTGACCTTAGACACAACGCTGTTTACCGTTACTGTCTGGGGTTGTTTGGGTGTGAATTTGTTTTCTCAGACTCCTTCCTACTGCAGTGCAGTCAGTCCATTGTGTTTGTTTTCAATGCACTGTTTTGCATTGAATCACTCGCTGCTTTGCATGCTATTTGTTTTGCTCTTTCCTGCAACCGTTTTACATGTCGGGACATAGGGGAGCCCTGTTAGCTGGCTGGCATGAGAAACAAACGCAGAGAAGAAAGGCACGACAAATGTTGCAAAGACTCTCCGGGAAGAAGACAAAGGCTGTGTTGATATTCGCCCCAGGTCCCCCAAGAGGGCATCGGGTGGGACGGCCACTAATTACCTCTGGAGACAGACATGCTTTTGGACTTCAAGGCAAAGTCGGTGGTCAAGGCTGAAGTGTCTCAGAGTGCCTGACCATCTGAAAGCCCTAATCTGGCATAGCAATACACTGATAGGCTCTTTAAAGAATCTCTTACTTTATGTTCCTCAAAGACCTTTTGATACTTCACTGCCAGCCCAGTGTCTGTCCGGGACAGCAGTGAGTCGCATCAGAGCGTGCATGTCGTTTTCGTCCAACGTAACAATGGCTCGGTGATCGATAATTAAATTGTGTGGGAGGAGGATTAAAAAATGTAATTATGCAGCCAGAATTGAGTAATCGAGCCAAGATTGTGATGTACTTAGGATGCGATTCTTGTGGCACTAGAACACAGAAATACTGATATGTTTAGGTTGCGATTCTTGTGACTCCAGTGTGCACCACTGGCCAAGGTTGGTCGGAAAAAAAAGACCCTGACAATTCAATGGAAAAAAAAAAAAAAAAGCCAGCCGGACCTTTCCAGAAACCCGCCCGCTGCAGGTGCTGCTGACGATGCCGCTTCAGAGCACCGGTCTCTGTGTCCCGCCGTGTTTTGTGTACAAACAAATGTCCAAGTATGCGGGAAATTCTCACCGTGTGCAAAATCGCTGAAGGACTTCTTTTCCCGGCCGGGTTCTCAGGAAAGTCGAAGTTGCTGATGCGACCGCTCGGTCACGCAAGTGAGCAGTACAGACAGCCAGGGTGACACACAATGGAAACACTACGCAAACGATGCTACGCTTGTTAACATCAAACCTATGTCATCGCCGGGTGACTTCAGCCCGGAATCCGCTTCCATACAAACTTCAGTATCACCCACCACATTTGCATCCCCTAAGGTTTCCAAACAACCCCCCCCCCCCAGCACCCCATGACCCTACGGCTGAAAGACGCCGACATAAACGGATGCGACCGTAATCCAATAAGCAATTGCACGCTTATTTCATTCACGGTCAAACGCAGTGCTGCATTAAGCTTTGCGCAATTTGTGGCTCGTTTGTTTGCTCCACAAGGCGCTATTTGTCATATTTCGCCAAGTGACATGGGTGACAGCACATGCATCGCACCAGCAACAGTCTGCTTGCTGTTGTCCCCAGACAGGAAGTGCCTCTGTGACGACTATATTTATGTCTGCAATTATTCTAACCATTGTTTGGATTGATAATCATTCTAATTACTGCATAGGAAGGAAGCAGGAACCTTTTAGAGGGTTCATTTGAAAGGCTGGGCAGCACAATGATAATAGATTTGCTGGGGATGAGAGTAATCGGCAAATTCTTTAGAAAAGGAATTAAAAAAACTGGAGTATAAAACTGATAGATGTTGCATGTGCATCTTTCACAGAGATGGAGTGGATTAAAGGTACTTAGCGAGAGCCATTAGCTGGTCATCGTTTCCTCTCTTTCACAGACGCAGGCGGCCTGCTGTACGCCGAGCTGCACGACACGCTTCCCACCAACAATTCCCTTCTCATCTTAATCCAAACTGATGCCTAAAACTGGTCTGCTGATCGTAATAAAATACCACGGTACTGTTTTGCGCCAATATTTGACAGTAAAATAGCCATAGTGGCTTGTTTTTTATTACTGTTTTGCATAATGGAAGAGGCAATGAAACATTTACCTGAAATACGGCCCTTTCCTGCAAATGTGAGCCCCTTTGAATGTTTTACACCCTCCTTGGTTTCAGATCAATTATTCCCACGTCCTCCTCAGTTTACCCACAGTTGTTCGGTTGTTCCCCGCGGCTAATGCACAGGCCGGCAAACCCAAAACACGGAAACGTTCTCTAATGTTCTGGGGTTACCCTGGGAGGTCACGCAGCAGCGAGAGGCTGCTTGCCTGTGGCTAGCAAACACTTAACAGCTGGGGGTGGGAGGTATGGGGGTAGAGGGGTAGAAGGGTGAGCCAGCAGCATTTAGCTCCAGCCTGTGGGAACTTTGCAAATTTCTCAACTCCAGAATCTGGAAAATTATTCCACTGAAGACAGTAAAAAGGTTCCTTTATGCTTGCTGTGTGGAAGTCGTGTTGTTCGGTAGTGTGCGGAGCTGCTTTCTCAGGAAATGCTGCCACTCCCCGGTCACCCATCCCCAAAGTCACATGTGGGTAGGAGGGAATCCTTCTTTGACAGTTGAAGGTTGTTGTACTTTCACTTGTAATTGGTGCTTAGAGTAAACAACTCAGTGGAATGAGTCACAATATGACAAATCCAGGGTGCATTTGCTAAAACCCAAGAATATTAGATATAATGTATGTACAGTTTCAATTAATTAACACTAACTGTGGAGAAACTCCTATTGTTCTGTTTTTAAGTCCCGAACGTCACAGTGTTCACCTTGTGTTGCTCAGTACTACAGGCATCCCTCATTATCCAAGTTTAATCCATTCCTGAAAACGTGTCTGACAGTGAATTTTTGGAGAGTGGAAGCCTGTATTCCCTTATTTTAAATGGTGGGGGTGAATCTAAATTTCCATTCCCAGCCCGTTTCAAAACCCCCAGTCAATTTCCCCAAATATCACTAAAACACTCTGAAACATGTACATAACAGCCCAGCAAGGATTTCAGTGCAATAGAATACATATTAAACTACTTTGCGCAATATATATAAAATGTGGTGTGAAGCATAACCATACAGTTATGGTTTCTGTCTACGCTGCAGTGAAAATGTACTATAAAGTAAATAACTACATTAGTTTTTCATAATGTTACATAATCTTTAACCATACATCACGAACGTGTCTTTCATTTAATAATGCGTGGAAGGTGACAGCAGTGACAAACTACATGAGTTTTGCACTGAAAACTCCAGGACTGGAGTTACTACTCTGGCAAAATTCCCACTTTTAACTAGATCATTAATGAACTGAAGCTGGGATCCAATGGGCACGTTGTGTTTACTGCGGAAAACTTCATTACTGAACATTTTCTGCCAAATGCATACATGTAGCCATTCAGTTACGCAGAAAATGTGCAACGGACACTTCTCTGGAATTGCATTCCCTTCCCATTATGACCCTCTCTCTTTATGTAAAGCCTTCACATTCCTAACACTCCATACCTTCTCTCCCCAGTTTGAGTCTGCAGCTTAAACATTTTCACTACCACCTTTTACATTTTTTGGCTGCAGATTCATTATAGCAGCTTTTCAATTATGGTAGTAAATTTAAGGCACAAATTTAACTAATTATAGCAAATATTTGGATGGCAAGAGTTTGAATAGCGAAGAACAGCTTTGTTTCTACATGGCTTCAGCAAATACACCCATCTGAGTAATCTTTAGCATAATAGCATGCATCATTTCCTTTGTAGAAAAATAAGTCTTCAAATATAATGTCTAATATTAATTAAAATAACGAAATAAAATATATTTTGTGCATCACAACGTTAACTCACACACATTCTATAGTATTGTCAATAAACATTATTGAGTTCTGTCATTAAAACGAACACAAATTGTTCAGTGCGTAATTTTTGGACGTACGCTGTCACTTTTGGACACCAGCTCATAAACCACAAACGAAACACTTTGCTATTTGAATCCTGGAGTGGCGGCCTGGTGTAGTATCAGATTTGGCTCAGCTTAGTTTTCACTTTTTGTGGTGCCTCTTCCTCATCCTTTTCTTCCCTTACTTCTCTCTTTCTTTATCTCTCTTCTCAAGCTGAAAATGAGACACCTTCCACAATTTGTCATCACCAGTTTTTACATTTATTTTGGCATTTAGAAAAAGTACTTCTAACAATATCTGTTCCTCATTATGTTTAATGCATTTGATGTTTCGTACTACTTTTTCAGTTATATTTTTGGCATCTTTCACTACACGCACGAGAGACACGATATAACGTGTGGCGCAACATTAAGGCTTCACTTACAATAGCGTAAGGGTGTTCAAGTTGCACACATAATTTATACAATTTAAGTAACTGAATTAATATTTGCGCTGTTTATTTCCAGAAGTTTGCATCAAATCTGCTATTTCAGTTCTGGCTGCCAGCTCCACAACAGTCAAGTATGTAAAGTAACAGTTGACTAGCTAATTACAGGATGATCCACTACGCATTGTGTCTGCGGAAAATAATTGCATCTCAAATAGACCTGCCCGCGGCATTTCCACTATCATTGTGATAAGTATCTTTATCCTCAATCTATGAGACACTGTAAACACCCATCCCCTTGGCTACAGAAAGATCTTTACAAGAACGATGAATCAGGGCTGAGGACGGTCAGGGACCGTCACAGTGCTAAAGTACTGCAGAAACAGATCTGAGGACCCTACAGAGCTCGGAAACCAGAGGGGAGGGTGTCATATTCAGACCCATCCAAAACCGCCAAGTCTGGAATCCCCAGCAAACAGGAAACTCGAGCAGAAGCCCCTTATTTCTCCGTGTTGTAGAAATTTGCTCCAGAACAAAAGACACATGAATAAAATGGTTGACAGCACATGTAACCTAGCAACCCAGCAAACACCTAGTATAACTTAGTCAACTGCTGCAGAGTTTACAGTAAGCTGAGCAACGCAAATGTCACCATCTCTTTGTAGATGTTTAAGGAACTACAAGAGGTGGTGCATTGGGCAGCACTGCCACCTCACAGCACCTGACCTGTTTGGGTGTCGGGGACCTCCAGATGCTCCGGCTTCATTCCACAGTCCAAAGATGTGTTCCGGTTAAGTGGTCACTCTAGATTGCCCATAGTTTGTGCATGCTTTGTCAACCTACCATAGAGCAATGTCCTGTCTATGTCATACCCCTCCTAACGTAGTCCCCGGAGGTTCTGCAAATAGACTCCAGGCCCCCGTATTCTTCCTATGGACACACCATTAGTGGGAGAGAGTGAGTCAACATGGAAGACAGGAAAGTTACATTGGATCTTCTGGTTGAAATTGCACATTTTGCTGGCTATGCCAGTGGCTAACAGCTCATTCAGCAAGTGCTCAGCCTTGAGTATAAATCACTCATCTAAAGTAGTCATTCTTCACAACCCTGACAGGAACTTGACCTTAGTGGGGTCTAACAGGTAAAATAAAACTAATTGCGAAGCTCATAAGCAAGTGCAGTGGTTTACTAATGCCTTCAACCTCAGAACCAGCCACAGCTTCAGCTTTGTTTCCACGGGTTGAAGCCCATCCCCAACACCCTGCTTCTGCTTACATCCTGTGGTACAAGTCAATCCTGTCCCGATGCCCCCCAGGCCAATTGAACCCAACCCTTAGCAGCAGTTCTTTCTCGTGTTGCTTCCAAATGCATCACCCTATCTTGTCTCTTGTCAATCACTCAGAACAGCCCATTTTCACACACAGTATGTTCTCTCTGTCAGAAACATTCCTACTAGCTGCTCTTGCATCTTGCAAGTGCCAAAGAGTCACACAATCACTGACCGTGACTCATCATTTTAACCTCCTACATGGAATTATTTGGGCTATGACTGAAACCAGACAATCCTGTCCCAGAACAATACAACCTGAGTTGGCTGGGTGATTCACTCAGCTTCATTTCTAGTCACACTGCAAACATTTAGTTGCATTTTGTGACCTGGCATGAAACACATCAGTTTAACTTTACCATTCTTCCAGTAACCAGTGCGGTGACCTCAAACAAGTTTTCCAAGATCCAGAACATATAGAGCTGGATTCACCCTAACTAGCCATCAGTGCAACAGCTAAAGATATTTGTCCCAAAATGTAATATATAAATCCTACAACCTGTATTTAAGTGTCTGAATGGGATAATGGGAATGAGAATATGAATATATCTGCTCTAATGACTTTCTAATCACAACCCAGGCCTTTGTGCCTCATTCTCACAAGAAGCACAGAAAACAAAAAAATACACAAAGTCCAAAACTGCTGAGAGATGAACTCTCAGTCCACCTGCACTGTGAAAGACTGCCGATCCAGGTCAGAGTGAGCAATGGCCACCTAAGCAGCATAGTCCGAGACAACCCCCTCCGCCCCCATTAGTCTTACAGACGTCTTCACCGTGGGGGTCACAGGGGCACTTAATGGAAGGTACATCAGTTCCTTGAGGGTACTTTTACTCTGGGTTTAGGCACAAGGGGGATTGAACCATTTTGCATTCAGGAGATTTTTTGGGGCAGACGTGGTTTACAAGAGTTTGTTATCCACAAATCAAGGGCCTGAGTGACTGAGGTGAGTTGTTCAGGTAACCACACTTGACCACCAGTTGAGTGCTACAGGTACCACGGTAATTAAGGGCTCTGTTAAGAAAGTCTAAGGTTCTTCATGCAGCTGCATGCTGGGATGGTGTCATTCCAACAGGTGATGCCAGCAGGCTGAGCAAACCAGTGAGGGAAACTGGCTCAGTCCTGGGAGCTACAGCAGCCTGGAATTGTACTTTTCCATTTGATTTATTTATTCACTGCCCTTTTCCTTTTCTTCTCACACTACCTTTCTGATTGTGGGATGCTGTGACAATTTCCACTGAGACCAGTAAAGGGTTTGTCTTTACTGTTTGAAGTCATTATACACCTGACATGAACACAAAACAGCATAAATCTGCCCATTTAACACATGACAGGAGCCATATCTCCTTTTTCACTTGTCTTTTCTTTTGTGTAGTCCTGTACAGGCGATTCATTAAGTTTCATCCTATCCTATCACAGGGCAGCCATTAGCAATGTAACATTGTATTGGCAGGCAGCTCTCAAAAAGGCAAATGAGATGAAAAGCATTCTTGACTCTGATCTTCAAAACTTTATACTCCATTCCAGCTGGGTCATACACTGCAGCCAGCCCTGGTACCAAATCTTCCCTGGAAGCCAGTCCTGAGCCCCCATTACAGCCAGAGCCAGTGACGGCAAAGCCCTCAAATAAATGGCTCCCTTTTTTGTGATCTGGGGTGCTGCACAGGCAGACAGAGTCAAGGACCACCAGCAGGAGGGTGGGGGCAGGGCATGTATGAGAAGGCAGGTCTGGGTCATAAAAAAGCTGCTTTTTCTCCCACTGGGAGAGAAGGCTGGCAGTGGCCCTTGTAAGGGTTAGCCTGGCATCTTTGTGGTCCTGACCTCAGAGCAGATGTCACTGCAAGGGAGGGGAGACTCAGCAACAGATGGTCTGGAGCAGCCCTGAGTTGCACACAGGAGCGGTGAGGTAAACAGAGGACCTCACTATGTTATGTCTTTTGGGTGAGATGCATTTGCGTTTCATATGTTTCAATTCAGGACAACAACATGTGTGTATTTAATGTCACTATATGCTGGTATACCTCCGCAGTGTAACACATTGGAGATACGTTCTCCTTGACGAACTACCCCCCCCCCATTAGTCTTTTGTTCCTGAGGAAGCTTTCTGCAGACACTGGATGACTGGAACTTGGGAAGGAAGCCAGTCTATTCCTGTTCCTCTCACCAGCCAAATCAGGCATCTCCAGCATGAGTAAACACTAAACTTTTGCCCCCGACACACCCAACGCCAGTAATCTTTAGCTTGCCCAATTGGCAAAGTTTGGTAACACCCCACCAATGAAGCCCTACTGCTCTCCAGGGAGCCCTGGGAACCCTGAGAAGAACAGGCGTGACCAGGCTGTTGCTAACCACAGCCGCTAGCAGGGGGGGCCTTGTTGCTCCATGCAGACTAATTAGAGAAATAGCTGGAACAGTACTGCCCTGTCGGACCCCCATGTGGCACCTTTCCCCCCTGGAGCTCTGTACCGATTACAAAAAGACTGACCATAACAGCGTGGGAAGATCCAGCACTTTGTCGAGAGCTTATCCAATCCTGTCCCACAGGACGAATCAAACACCCCACAAGACAAGTCAGCCTGGAACACAGACTCTCGTGTGTGTGTGTATGCGTGTTTGGGGATCACAGGTTCAACAGAATGCAAGGCTCTACCTCTGAGGAAAACACACTGCAGTTATTTTTCCAACTGGAACTTAAACAAGATGAATTCATGTCAGTCGGGTTCACAGTCTGTAAAAACTCTGTCCTGGGAGTACACTGAGACGCATCTAGTTTGTGGTTTAGTCACTGAGCATCTTTAGAAGATCAGCACCATCACTTCCTGAATGTATCTGACTGTGCAGATTTTTCTTAGAATACAAACTGAAGAAATAAGTCAGTAAATTGACAGAATGCTAAATACCTTGAATACTTACAGACTACTTTGTAGTTAAAGTGTTGGGATTATACTGTACGTAGCTACAGTAACGTGCAGCGGGTGTTTTGGTGTAGGTTCAAGTGAGGCACAGGGTGTGCAGAGTCTACATGTTCTCACTGTTGTTGCAGTCCGAAGACATGTGCAGAAGAAGACAATGGTAAACCACTTCCAGATCCTCTCTTACTATGAAAACCACACAAGTGGTCGCCATTTGACTGGATGACACATACCTTACCCTAGCTACAATAATAGAATATTGGAGCCAGTTAATTCAAATAAATTTGCTGCCAACAAACCACCAAACATGATGGCCTTCTACAGACATGGTCAAAATTACTGGTACCGTTTCACTTTTTCAAGATGCTCACAATTTTCTCAGAAATAATTTGAAACTTTTTAATGGTGTCCACCATTCTTTAACTCACATTTAATAGAAAGGAAGCTCTGCTTTTCACTTATGATTTAATATATTATTTTAAATAATAAAACAAATAACAATGGCACAGACAGAAATATTAGGACCCTGAACCTAATACACAGTAGCACAGCCTTTTCAGGCAATAACTGCAGTGAAGGCTTTTACATGACTCCACTGGTAGTTTGGCCACCTCTTCTTGAGGAAACTGCTCCAGTTTCTTCTCCCAACTGCAAGTTTCACCTTTTTCAACAGATGTTCTATGGGGTTCAGATCAAGACTCATATCAGGCCACTTCAGAACAGTCCGATTTTTTCAGGTCATTATCCTGCTAAAGGAACATGACCTGCACCCGAGACACAGCTTTCTGACTCTGGGCTGTACATTTCACTCCAAAATGCCTTGATAGTTTTCAGATCTCATCCTGTCCTGCACAGCTTCAAAGCACCCGTAACAGAGGGAGAAAAAAAACCCCAAAACATCACTGAGCTCCTCCATGTTTCATGGTGGTCTTTTACTTTGAAAGCTTTGTTTTGTTTTCACCAACATAGATTTACCAAAAAGTTCTCATTTTGTTTTGTCTGTCCAAAAGACATTCTTTTAGAAGGACTGTGGCTTGTCTACATGCATTTTTCCAAACTCCAGTTGGACTTTTCTGTGTTTCTGGGGCTTCCATCATGGAGCTCATTTTCATTCAGACAGCAACTTAAAACTGTTGTACCTTGAGCTTGAAGCTCAGCTTGGATCTGTTTTCATGTTTTCTTCAGTTCGTTCTCTACTGGCTGAAGGGATTATAACACTGAAGGCACCTGTAGCACTCAGAAAAGGAGAAAAGTATTCCTGAAGTATAACTAAAATACAGTTATTTCTTCTAAGTTTTAAAGGGTATTAACAATATTGTCCAGGTCAGTTTAGAATGTCTTTGTAGTGCTTTTCACAGATTTTTTGTTTTGTTCCACTGCAGAAAAAAGAAATGCCTATGTGAATGATAGATGATCTTTTAATTTCAACATTTTCCAGGAAGAATTATTAGAATAAAATGCAGGGGTACCAATAATTTCAGCCACGGTTGTATGATATTGCGATGATAACCCTGGATCTAAGTTAAATTCCGACATGGAATGCAGCCCCAACTTGTATATACAGGGTCACATAGCAACCGTTTTAGGATGTGACATGACAGGACTTAACAGGATAGGACTTTATGGAATTAGGGAAGTTGGCTGCACAGCAGCTGGACACTGCATACAAACTGCAGGCACACAGTGGATTCACACCTCAGTAATGAGATTAATATGAAGATCACGAGTAAACAACATTCCAGCCAAGGTGGCCTAATTCATACTTACAGATGTCCTGCTGTGTACCTACACAGTCTTAACACTGCTGAGATACCACAAGAAACCAGTTTAAAGACTGAACACATTTGCATTTTATTTAGCAGACTTTTCTAGAAAGCAGCTTCCAAGTGTTCACTCATTTGCACAGTTTGTCATTTCTTTTGCAAACTTGAGTCCTGCGGGAGGAAGGTGGCAGTTCAAACCACTACACCACCCGCTCTCCAACCAGTAACATAAAAGGTCTGTGATTTATTGGAAGTAACAGTGACTGACAGCCATCATATGAAGATGTCTTAAGAGGATGACACCGTTAAGCCGTATGATCCAGTGAACAATGCGACCGGTTCCTGTATGAAGTGTTGCGCGCTTTGTTGGTAACTATAGCTGGTCCTTAATCGACTTACGACAAAGCGAGACCGGCCCGAACCCCCATCCCCTGCCACCAATTACCCCACCTCCCCGTCCTTTACACTAATCTACTCTGTCTTCTCTTAATTAGCGAAAATCAGCCCCCTCCCACATCCCCACAGGAGCTGCATAAAGCCTGGCAGCGGCTAGACGTCCCCCAGCCCAAGTAGGAGGCCAATTGATGTGAACCGATAACAGTGTTTACTCTTGGCAGACAAGGCCTCTCCCAGTGCTACAGCAGACCTCATAAATATCAAACGCCACCCCGTCCCCAGTCTCGCCCACTGCACCCCCGGGGCACTCAAAAAGTTACCGAGCTGCTGCGTCTGAACGCTAGCAGAAGCCCCGCCCCCCTCACTCAACCCCCCCCAGACTGCTCCAATGCAGCCGCGTTTGACAGACCAACCTGGCTGCGCCCATGCCACGGTGGAATGTCCGAGGGCCGACCGTGACAGGAGCAAAGCACTTCCAGAACGCCAGAAAAAACAAGAGCAGCACGATGAAAATGACAGCTTACATCCCTCTTCCCGCACTACCACCAAAACTTGAAAAACCACCTTCAACCAGCTCCCTGTCAACAGGTTGTCTCCATCAGGGGGACTCAGAAGGGGGAAAAAAAATCTCACAAATGGGAAGAGAAAAAATGAAAAAAAGAAAGTTATGTAAACTTTGCTGCTCATTATGTTTATGAAAACATAATAAGCTCCAGCAAAGGAACAACTGCAGACGAGAGATAGTAATTAAGAAAAACATTTTAATGACGCCCTCCTTGGATCCATTAGTTCTGCCCAAAGGAGTGTGTGTGTGTGTGTGTGTGTGTGTGTGTGCGCGCGTTTCCCTCCTTCTAATAGTGTTTGTTATAAAAGTGTCAACGATTAGCGATGAGTTTTCAAAGTAAATAACACTTAAATGGTTCAGGAGAATTTGGGCTATGCAATGAGAAAATAATGAATTTCTACAGTGCTGGCTGTTCATTTTCCACCGATTACCATGAAAGAATCACGTTTGACACTCGACAGCTGCAACTTTTACAGTATTCCACTGCAAGCACATATTCCACGTTACAGTAGAATGGGGGATTTTGTTATTTTGTGCATACATCAGTGAAGCTAAGGGCCATAGTTTAGACCTGTGCATGTATCATTAGATGTGTGGAGGTTTGTTCGTTTCAGATTTATGACGACAAACTTTACATGGGTGCTGTAGCAAAAAATTATATCCAATATTGCAATATAAATATAAAAATATTTTAACGTATTGTAATGTTATAAAGAGAGTTATTTACTTGAAACTTTCATTTTAAGCCAGAATCAGCACACTCAGCAGCTACTTGTACAGATTTTGGTTCATAATCACAGACATTTTTAATACATCTGTGCTCATCAAAGCTATTTTGTTCCTTAGGATTACATAAGACACCAGAATCCAACGTATATAGGAATCCCAGTCGACTAATACCCTCCACACTTCAGATCCATGTGCAGAAAAACACACATAATGACATCAGACGGCACACAGAAACACACTGCAGTCCGCAGTCAGTGAGAACCTAGCCTCGGTCTCACTCACACACACACTCACACGTTCACACAAGCAGATACACAGGGCTAACAAGCCTTTCAGATAATTTACAGCTGTGGGTCACTGTAGTTAAAAAAATGTAATATAAATTGATCTCTGTATCTTGGCAATAGGCGCGTGTGACGAAAGGATTGAAAGGAACAGGTATGTTTCCACAGGGACAGTGTCTTCCACCATAATTACTTTGCGATGCAAATTAGGGTTTGGTTTACACTTCCTGAAGTATTGGCGGTCGCTGCAGGCTTGATGGTGGAAAAACAGCGCCGTATTCTAGTTTATTGTTTGCGCAGTATTTACATGCATTATTTCCCTATTCACAATGTGTCCTTATAAATGAGTTGCGAAATCTGAAAATACATCAAAACAAGTGCGACGTATGATTTAAAAAGTTGAACACCAAACCGTTTTCACTGTACAATAAAAACGTATGTCCTGTGAAAATTGCTTCTTGCACTTAATAAGAAACATCTGCTTTAAATGCTACCCAGTTATTTTAAATCTTGATCACACTGTTTTGAGCAGACTGTGAAAACGGACGTTGGCTCAAATTTGTCCTAACGTTTGAAGCACGAACTCAGGACTGACAGCCAAACACAGGCAGTGTCGGGAAAGGGCCCGTCCCCACCTAACAGCACAGCAGTACAACTTCACAGGCCTGTTTGCTTTTGGGAAGGTACAGCATTTGCTTTTTTCTTTGCCAAGCATTTTATCAACTCCTTAATTTTGTCCCCCCTCACGCCACTGGGCTTCAGTTACTGTGTGTCGCTGAGGTGGACTGCGAGGACAGAGGGGCAACAGGGTGGGTGCAGCTGCCTACCTTTCAGCCTCGAACCCTCTGCTGAGCTGGATTTCCCATCAGTTGCAGCCAGACTCATGGTGTTTGTGATTGACAGGGGAGGAGGAGCTCAAACATCAAACATGACAAAACAAATAAACATTTAGACAGGATTAAGAAGGTCACAAAGTTAAAGACAGTAGAACAGTTCAAATCACTGCAAGCAGTGTTCTTTCCTTGCTGTCAAACTGAAGATTTTGATCTTTTTAAATTATGCTAACTATGTAAGGAAAACAGCCATTGTGGTGATGTGACATACAGTTGACCAGCAAACAGAAATGAGTTTATCTTTTGTTTGTAGCTTTGGTGACTAGTTACAAAATAGGTTTGTTAGGAACCTCCATGTTTGTCTGTTATAACAGTGATATTGTCTAAAATTTCCTGCTTATTATCGATTTTTATTTGTTTCTGAATTTTGTCAAGATAAAATTAGGTTTAGAAGGCCAGTAAGAGAACGTTCCTGTCAATTATGGCAAAATGTATGCACACCACAGCTTAACACACACACACACACACACACACACACACACAGGGAGAGAGCAAGAGAGAGACAAAGAGCAACAGAGAGAAAGAGGGGGAGGGGGAGAGAGAGAGAAAGAGAGAAAGGGAGATGGAGAGAAAGAAAGAGGGGAAAAAGAGAGTACTGCTCTCAAGTTATACAAACAAGAACAAAAAACATCCTGGGCTTCTCTGCAGTTGTGTTGTGTTATTTAACTGGCTGGTTTCCAGGTCAGTCAACAGCCAACATGGATTAAAACGGTCTCAGTGAAGCTTCTTGATTTTTAATGCCATACAAGCGTATCACACCTGATACATAAAGTGGAGTAAAGTGCATGGGAGTGAAGTGTAAAGCTGGGCACAGTTAATTGATCATCTTAAGAAAACCTTGCTTACAAAACACTACACAGACACACAATGCATGAATAAAGTCATAAATCGTCATGAAAATACACTGATCGAGCTGTGGGATGAATCACCAACTGGAGGACAGGCGAAGTGGAGCCACTATTTACCCCAGTGTGACCAGTGTTCAAAGGAGCTTCATGCCAGTTGACCACTACCACTTTTTCCACTCATCCTAACCCCTTAGTCCACAACATGCAAAAGGTGCACAGTTTGAGAAAGAGGAGGAGAGGACAGGGTCCGATCCAGGCCCCAGTCACCCCCTGTGGAAACTGCGGTGGAGCAGGACTGCGACACACATTTCTGTGTGGCAAATGAAAGCCATTTCAACAGTTTTAGGTTGAATGGAAGGTTCTCCCAAGCTGAAATTCTGCATTATTTGTTCTCATTGTGTGGAAGAATACAGCCGTGCATGGAGTGAGTGCTGAGGGAGGGGGATGGAGAGCCAGATTAGAGGTCTTCGCAGTGTGACACAGGCCCTGCCAGGAGAGTACAGGAGCAGGGAAGCGAGGGATCGTCTTCACACCAGGATGCTTCCAACCGCCAGCATTTTTTCTTCTCAGTTTCGTCCCTTTTCTTCCCAGGTTCAGAGAGCAGATCTCAGCTGGTTCTTGACTCCAACACTTCCATCTCTTGTCTGAAGAACACCAGTTGAATGCCTCACTGTGGAAGATTTAAGCTTTACAGAGTTTATTCTCATTTTACTATACACATGTGTACAGTAGAAACAAACACGCTTCACACAAATTCAAGTGTAACATAAGTGGAGCTACAGTACTGTACAGTAAACATAGTTCACACATATGCATCCAGACGTGTCGTGTTACAAACACACAATCAGAGTGACTCGATTTTTATCAAGTGCAAGAAAAGTGAAGCTGTTAAACAGAAAGCAGTGGAGTTTTTTCTGGCCAAAGTGACCATTACTGTTAAATACTCAGTATTTTGAGTTCAACACCGCAAAACAGGTCAAATATGAGAAGAATTGCAAGAAGAGCCATTCTGCTTTGTGCATTCATGTGCATCTCTGCTTAAGGTGCCTTGGATGTTCTCCAGTACGACACCATGATGTTGTTCCAGCCTCCTTCCATTTCCAAAATTCACTCTTCCTTGTTTGTGGTGCTCTTTCCAAAAGCTATAAAAAGTGGACACTGATGACTGATCTGTACTGTATTAATCCTGAAGCAAACTGCATTAGTGGAGCAAACATTTTCTTCTGTGAAGTCAACAGGGGCTCATTATTTGATCCTTACAGCAGTTGTTGCTCTTGTCATTGCATTATTGTAATACTGAAAATGTCAGGAATCAGCACTAAACCTGTGCATCCGTCTACTGACCTTCGAGGACACAGTCACAGTGTCAACCATCATTTCAACCAATTACCATGGAAACCCCGAATATGGCCTCCATGGGGAAAGCTGGTCTAACACATTGTCTAACTTTGACACATTACCTCAGCACCATACCTGAGGCCAATTTATTCCTCCTTACCACCAGCAGTACCCTCAGCCATCTCAAGCGCCACAGTGTTCACAAACAAAGCGTTTTGCACTGTGGCTGAAAACAAAAAAGGTTCCTTGTCTTGAAACCAGAGTCAGGAAAGTCTGACCCAATGTCAGAAACCAAGGTCAAATACAAGAAAGAGGAATGAATCAAAGGATCCAAGAGGGGAGTTTTCAACCCCAATGCAATTAAACCAAACCAAGATAAACCAGTTTTATCTAAAAGAGCAAAAAGGCCACAAACCTCTTCCTTTCCAAGTCCACCATTCCCAGCACTGCTCCTCCACCCTTTTACCACGTCTCTTCCCCCATTATCTACTTATTGACATTGTATGACGTCCTTAAAGGGGGGTCTACGACCTCACAGGAGCCACTCTGAAGGAAATTATCCAGCATTGTGTGGAAAAAAAAAATTGTGAGGGAAAGATCAGATTAATTAGGATCCCTAATCAGAGCAAAGCTGAAAAAGGGACTCGCTGAATGGATGACGTCCTTGAACATGATCAGTAAGAGAGAGCAGAAAGGTAAAGCAAGAATGATGTTGACTGGCAGAAACAAAAACATGAACAACCCTTCGAAGGCATCTGCCTGAACCACTGAATAATAAAGCAATATTAGAACAGAGCAGCAGTGGGCTGAGCACATATGAATGGGCAGAACATGACATACATTGAGACTGAATGACTGTATCGTGGCAGGTTTGTTTGAGGAGCAGAAGAGGGTAGGTTAGGTGCAGACTTGATGATCATGAGTGGGATCAAGACTTGAAGACTGTATCTTGGTTGGATGAAGACTGAGTTGGTGCATCGCGGCTGGATGAGTACTAAATGAGTGGAGAATGAGGTGGCTGGATGTTCTCCCCTTTCCAGCTCTGTTACTGTGCCCCAGCCCACACTTCAGTTAGATCCCTCAGGAAAGAGACTCCCATTCCCCTGTCTAACCACAAGAAGCACTGGCATCCCAGCTGGCACAGCGCCACCTCCAGGCTGTCTGACCATACAATGAGCTGTCCCCTAAAACAATGCAGCCTTGGGAACAATGTCCCTTTAGGGAGGGACACATGATCCCCACAGATGGAAGGTGTTGAGACATTCCACGGCCCTGCTTGTCACATCAATACACTGAGAAATACCTGCCACCAAACACACTCCCGCAAACAGGGAAACACACATGGGCGCTCACTTTCTTCCGAGGTGCGCAGCAATACACAGCACCACACACTAAAATGAATATTTTCTTGACTTATCTGGATATTACCACTTGTTTTCACAAGGCATTGTCAACCTACCGCTCTGCGATGTTCCCATACGAAGACGTTAAGATAACAGAAGCACATCGAGGTCAGTAGAGGAATTTATTCAGACTCAATACTGCACTTTCAGGTCACAAACTGAGTCTTTCAACCTCTACGCTACCAGCACATGTGAGTGATTTTTGCCAGCAATTCCAGCCATTCTATTTTTTTGCCCACAGGTTGTTATTGAGTGAGTCTGCTCAAGTGGAATTGTCGCTTTTACAAAACCCATTACTCAAACCACAACTGCAGCCTGAGGTAAAGCATGAAATGTGGTTTGATGAAATGCTTAAAAACACCACTGAACGTTAGCTATATTTATAGCAAGCATTTGTGTCACCCAAGACACCAAGATCAATGACCTTTGAACACATCCAGGAACGTTTGTGTATCCTGGCTAGTTTGATGTGTCAACGGAAGTGTGGGTAGCTGCATAAAATGTCAGAAGTGGCAATGTCATAATAGCGAGAATAGTCAAGTAGAATACTTCAAAAAACACCAATGCTCAAAGTCACGTAGCGCATGCATATTTTGGAGTAAAAGGGCATGTTAGACTCATGAACAATGCAGTGAACTGTAAGATACCTCCTTCATCCCTTCACCGACTGAGTCACCATGTAAAGAGCAATTCCCTGTTCTGCTCTCAAACCAGTTTTTAGTTTTGATAAATTTGAAGTGTTGGTCACTAAATTAAGGTACCGATGGGTTTAATAAAAAACTGACACTGAATGAAGACTAAATTTGGTGAAGAAATGAGGCTCTGACCTCATCAGCATAGAAAGTCAGAAGTCATGTGTATATTGTATACTGTATATACATATATCTATATACATCCATCTATCTTCATTCACCACTTTTCCTGATGGGCATCTCACCGGCCTCTTCCAGAACCACAGGCTATGAAGTTTTAAAGCAATACTATCAACAATGTTCTTATTTACAGTACATAATGTATATAAAGTGTGTGTTTCATTTTCTGCTGTCTGCTACCTATGGAAGGATGAAGGTGAAAGAGATGTGAAAGTAGAGCAAAACTACAGTGAAAATAAATACGAAACCAGAAATCATAACTGAAGTGCACATTGACGACACAAGAATGGGATTCACACAAAGAAAAGGTGACCTGTCACAGCATGACTCCCCATTTGACTGAGCAGTTGTTGAAACTCAAAGGTCCAACAGCAGATCCCACCCAGGACCAGCCTTGACTCCCTTGCCTGTCTATATTTATTCTACCTAAACCTAATAAAGGCAAGTTCAACAGTTTCAGAGCCGCCACCAAGAAACTCTACGAGCGGCAAATAGAATCTCACTTTATACTACAGATTCTGATGTACAGCCTTGTTGTCCTCAAACAAACAAAATAAAAACTAAAACCAGGATATAGAAATGCATCTGTATCAGACATCTAATATCGCTGTTCTTTGAAAATGACATATCGCACTTATTTCTGGAAAAACAGGCCCTCGGGAAAGCAGTGCATCATACTGATGAGCATATCTGAGAGCATCCCGAAGCCCTACATCACCACCAGCACAGAAGATAAGATTCCCACACCGACACCTTACGCTGATCACGGCGGGACACACAGACACCATGACACTTTCAGAAGAGACACAGCAGAGCAAAACCAAATGGCTACCATTGCTGGGCCTAAAGTTAGAATAAACTCGTTACTCTGTACAAATAAATAATCTGGCCAAGATGAGGACATTCTGGCTGTTCTTCCTTTTTCTCCTCATCTTCTCTCTCGCTACCAAGGGCTCCTCATATAGCAGCCTTCTGCATGGTAGCTGCACTCCACCACACTTGAAAAATGTATAACCTCTCCTGGACCCCCCACCTTCCTTCTATATAACAGCAGTGCTGCTGATAGTAATGCATGAAGCCACAACCTTGCTGCTGTTAATGGCCCGCACACTTATTCGAACAAACTTTGACACGACGACCTTGACACGAGGTTGTAACAAAGGGCTGCATCAAGGAGGATGTTAATCGGTACGGGTCTAATAGCAGAAACAAAAAAACGCGTTACATTACCTGCATAAACTCCCCAGATTCATAAGGTTTGCTTGTGAGAACAATGACTGCACATTAAACGATTCAAATGACTTACATATGTATTGTTTATTACATTTTAATAACAAAATAATAAACTGCTGACTGAAAAGGAAGATGCATAAATGACTTCTTTTTGCCTTCCTAAGATGACATGACAGAAGAGCAGCTAATGCAATATCCTCTTCTCACCTTTGAAATCAGACTTAACACCTCGGAGTTGAGAGGGAAGTGGAGGAGCTGGTGTCTGAGACAGCCAAGGAGCAACTCAAGAGTAAGTTCCTGGTTCCTGTTTTGGTAGCTTTGAAGAGCAAAACGCGGGGGAGGTTTCTAAGTGGCGGACTCTCCAGCATGGTGAGCTAGGGGTGCAAAAGCGGTGTCAGATCATGGTTGGTGTTAAACTCGGCGATGCTGTTTAGTGTGTCACCACAGAAGTTTGTAGGTCTTTATTTGGGTGACTGTTGTCAGATTTGTTTGTTCGTTTATAAGGAAACCAGACTTTTTGAGCAGGATGAACTATTTAAATCAAAGAACACACAAAATAAAAGCCACTCACTAACAGCCACACAAACTCAAGACTGACCCAGAAAAGAGCATCTCTGTCAGAAAGAGAGGGTCGGCTTCCGTTGGCCAGGCGCTGCAGATCTCATCTGGCGGTCAGCCTGAGCAGATCTGCAAGTGTTACTGGGCCGCCGTGGATTTAATCCTGACACTGACACACTTTTTAGAGTTGGGCAGATGCTTGCAATAACTCTGAGGGGGCTACGAGCTATGAAGGTCTGCTCTGCTTAATGTATTAATAGATCTGAGTTTTGTGACACCCAGAAGGACGAGTGAAAAAAACTGTCAGAATAACTATCGCTGAAGTTTTTGTGCTCCTTCAGCTTGAGGAGTGTGTGAACCAAGCCTGCCTGCCATTTGCAGTAACCCCACAACAAGGACTGACATGTTTGCTTTATTCTTATGAAGGAACACAGATGTTTTACACTGTGCTTGCTTTGACAGGTGCTTTTACCAGAACTTTTCTGCTCTATCAAAAGCATCTTAGATACATACCCATGAATACAGTAGGGTACTGTTACTGGCACAATCCAGGACAAGGAGCTGGATCACAGACACCACAGCAGGAGTGGGATTTGAACCAGCATCCTTTGAGCTACAAGGCAACAGCCATAACTGCTACACTATCTACTATTTATTTGTCTCAAGTTGAAACCTTTGTTCAAGGCCACTTACAAGGGGAGGTATCTCACTAAGCTTATTACAATTACTAATCCATCAATACTGCTGTCTGAGTTTCTTACTGTGTCAGTGAAACCATGGTATGATAGCAGTAGCAGCGAATCAAACCCAGGAACTTAGAACTGAACGCAGCAGCTCTAAACCCCTATGGCACCAACTGCATTAAGCGACACAGTAGTTTCCATTTTCGAAGGTTTACTTTGTTGCTTTGCTGATACCTCTCAAGAAGCAACTTACGGCATTCTTATCGTTCATACGTCGTTTTCAGAAAAGCCGTCTTACTGAACATTTATCAGCAGCCGAGGAAAACTAGCCTATTCAAGCTGCGAGTAAGTGGTGCACATGGATCCTCCTCAGATGCCCAAAGCACAATGGGACAATGGCGAATCGCAGACTGGAACCACATGGCAGACCGTGGACACTGCAAGGCTGATCTTTTGTCAGAAGTTATCTGGACAGCTGAGACCAGTGTTATGAAAATTAAACTGAAGTTTATCATAAACTGGTTCAGATTGCACTTGGTCAGCAGTGGAGGAGCAGCAGGGAAGTTGAGTAAGTGGGAAAACGTGTGTCCAGAGCAGGGCCTCCTCTGACCTGAGACCCAGCTGTTCCCATCCACTTCAGCAAGTCTCTGCAATGTTCCACTGGAGGCGACACCAAAGCAGCACTGGACTGGTTTCAGACCAGTTACACATATGCCCTTTATTGCAAAAAAAAAAAAAAAAACACACACACACACACACACACACAACTATCTTGAAAGCTCAGTGCTGCTGGCAGCTGTAGTACCTGAGGACCAGATGGTGTTTAGTGGCACTAAATAAAACAAAATATACCTTTAAAAATGAACATTCTGAAAATGACGACAAGAGGATCATGTCTGTTTTAGTAGAGCTTTAAAGAGGTCAGATCCTTCTGTGAACCAAATCTAAAGACGACACTCTAAGTCCCCATAATAGATCACATTCAAATAATGTGATCGGTGCCAGTCACTGCTGATGTTTCCAAATACTTGAAAACATTTGTACACAACACTTTTTCCAATTAGGATTTCACACAATGAGTATGAAACCTCAGTGGTCACCAAGTACGTTGAAATCCTGCTCTGACTAAAAGAAATTACCCAACTGTAACAAGTAGTGAATCGTTCTATATTCTACATATTATATGTATAAACCCAAAGTTTGTAATTTGCTTTGAACAAAAACATGAATAAACATGACAGTTTCCAAAAACTTACAGGTATATATTTTTTTAAACAATCCTGTTGTATCATATTTTCCTCAGTATTTTTCCATCTGCTGATGGCCACGCTTGAGTGGATATACAGATTGCGTACATTTCTGTGGACATAGAGTCCCTCACAGGGCTGTTCTGACTTGTCAAGGGCATTCAAATCCCAACTGGAATCCTAAATCAGTTTAAAATCCTATCAAAATTGAGAGCTCACAAGTTAGCAGGAAGGAATGGATCCTTTTTGGCACATTTCCCTCCCAAAACCATGTCTGTGGTGATGAAGGGAAGAGGCCAGACATTAAGGTCATTGTAAGGTGGGAGTTTGTCCCTCAGCCATTAACAAATGCTAGCCTGTCATCGCCAATAAATGTAATATTATCTTCTTAGAAAATAATTTTGATAAATTAAAAATGTCTTATTTTGGCACTTTAGAAAATTCAGGTTGGAATATAATGGTCTGTTTTATTTTTTAGATCAGCCATCCAGCTAACTCAAATTTCTGTAACCCACCTCAACCTTCCCAGCCCTCTGGCTGACCTTTGACTTCCACACCTGTGCTCCTGAGAGTTGTGTTTTAGGCCAAGCAGTATGGATGTTCTTCCAGGTATACCACTCATGAATGGATGAGGGGTTCTACACCAGGTGCAAGTTTTCTGGAGAAGAAATGGGACCCTTGGCTCTTCCAGGGCATCAGCTCCAATGAACTCCTTGTATTTGGCTTGGGGGAGGATGCTGACACCTGTATCTCCAGGCTTTGCCTCATATCCACCTCAGTGGTCGGATCACATCCCCCCAGTGCCACTACATGTTGCTATCATGGAAACAGCCATACAAATAAGCTATTTAAAGGGCTCCCCAAGGCCGATCTTTTCTAGACTTGGAAAGTTATTTGTCAACGTAAATTTTTAATTCCATCTTGATCATCTCACATATAAGAGACTGTCAATTCCCAGACGGCAGATGTTTAGAATTCAGTGCCTTTTTGCAGCCTTAACTAATGAAATTGGATGTTATTTTGGTGCTCATGTTTCTGACCCCTGTAGGAGAACAGCCAAGGTGGCTCTGCAGCACCAAAAGAGTCCCCAGACTCCCATTCACTAATCACACCCACTCAGCTTCAGTCTCATTGTAGTAGTCCTAATAGAAACAACACGTTTTTCAAAAATACCCAAGGGACAGGGCATTCAGTGTTAAATCAACCCCCTGCCTCCTGGAATGACTGTGAGCAGCCACAGCCCCCCCCCCAGCCACACACACACACACACACTAATGCAGCTCAGTGTGTGTGTGTGGTAGGGTAGGATGAAGAGCACAAAGAGGCCTCCCACCCTAAACTCTGTGATCTGGCAGCAAGTTTCACATGGCAAAGAAACAAGCACAGCATCTTGTTATACCTTTCATCCTTCGTTGTGCCATGTTTGGCTCAAGTCATTCAGTAACAATCACTGCTAGAGAATCACTTATAAAGTGTCTGAGACAAATCCCAGCAGATTCAGACATTTTCTGTCAGGTTCAACATTGTTGAATGAAATCTTGTTCTGCTGTAGCCACTCAATGGTGGGAAGAACATCCCTGCTTGTCGGTCGATCTCCTATCTGATCCAATAGGCACCCCTTACCAACCCGATACCGCAAACATTTTAGCATCCAGCTATGTGTTATATTGCAAGTTGGTATGTTCCATGTAGTTTTGCTACATATGGCTTGTTCATATTGTGAGACTCATTGAAAATGTATTCATTAGACACAATTCATTACAACACATCATGTCAACCACAGCAAGGTTTCATTGTCAGACTGCTAGCTAGAATCGCCATCATGTTTCAGCAGCCACATGTTTGTTGTAATAAGGAGCTGTGCCATTTTGGAAGTACAGTTGCTGATATGGGTAATGAATGTGCCACGAAGGCTCGCCCTACTCACCGGTTCTTCAAACTGAGGTCAGGAGTTTCCATTATGGCCAGGCGTTGAGTAATATTTCATTCAAGCAGCAGAGGAGTGTGGTCACAGTTCTTCCTGAGAAGGTAGAACATGGTAAGAGATAGACCCAACAAAGTGATAGTGAGGTAACAAGACCCAGGGACCAGCACAGGGGTCAAGGGCTTTCTTTTTGCAGATGCTCAGGTTGACACTGAGGCTACCTGGGCACCCACCTCCCGTAGATGTCCACAGTGCTAGAAAACTTCAGGATGACCTAACTAAGAAGAGAAGAAGGATCTGCTACAAAAGAAAGAGGTCAATTCAGCTGCATGTTGTGGGAGATGAGAAATGACACAGGCCACAGCTTCACAAGACACATCTTCTGTTTATTACTGCCTGCTTGCAAGGTACTGGATGTAAAGACATCCCAGCTACAGAAGACAGAAAAGCTAGCAAACTGCTTCCATGAATTGTTTTGATTTATCATCATCTTTATAACCTACACTTCCTGGAACTGACTCCGTCTCCCTCCAGCACTTACCGGATAAGAGCTTAGGATAGACCTACTACCTTTAGGCACATTTTGTTTTTCCAAATTTTTCCAGACATTCAAAACGTGGACTGTTTGTGCCCTTTTGCCGCATTAGTCCTGAATGCTGAATATTTGCTTCATCATTATTTTGCCCTACGCTTGAAGGTGTCATTTCATGGCAGATGATCATTCATCCAAAATGTAGCACTCAAACGAATATCTCTGGAGGACTTGCCCTGACGTTGCTCTCAGTTGGATTTCCTCTTCTGTAATTACAGTAACACTGACAGCTCTATATATCAGTGTGTCAGAGACGACGAAGCATGGGTAATTTTACTAGCAATGTGGAAGAGTCTGGGACACAGAGCTTGGGGTATGCAGAGATGATATTTGTTACTGTCATAATTCAACCCCATTCATGGAACAGCGCTGCAAGGCATGCTGGTCCGGGTGACAGAGAGTTCAGACATGCACAGAACTGTTTCGACGCTGGCCTGTCCCTCTGGATTGCAAAGCTGAGCTGGGATTTCACCTTCATCACATACATGGAAGTTCCACACCACATGTGTGACTGCGTATGTGATGCGTTTGCATCTGTTCCCCTGTGCATCACACCCACAGATGAAGGATGTATCACTGCATGGAGAAATTTTACCAGGCGCAAGTGTGCTGAACTCTGCATGTAAATACTAGTGGCTGCATTTACAGATGGGCTCCATGTATCGTCTCCACACGCCAGAGTCCACGTTTGCGGTGTGTGTTCATACCTATGGAAGGAGTGTTGATTGCCAACTTGAAGAAATCATATTTCAGTACAGCACTACAGCGATGATTTAGCACATTTTGTCAAAGGGTTTAGACATGACCAGCACAAGAGATGCAATATGCAAACGAACAGGCGTGAAAACCACCACGCACACGGAGCAGGAGGAACCAACTTCAACTTCCCTGCTACAAACCATGTGGCGGACTAATGGGAGGGGGGTCCCGCAGAGCAGTTCTAGACTGTCTGTTGCCTGTCACCATCCCTCCCCAGGGCCAGGCCCCCCATCAGTCGGCCGACTGGCATTCGGCTAGTGCCACGTGCACCGCAGTATTCATACAAATACACACTTCATTACGCTCAGCAAAAATGAAAGTGCTCCTCCAAAACATCTCTCTCTTTCTATTGTCCTGTTCTGTGTAAAATATATGAACAGTACCCTTCACCTGAAATGCTTGTCTAGTAAATGAACAACAGCACGCAATCTAGAACCCCAGCAGAAAGAAAAGTATATTCTCTTGGTAAAGCCTGTTAGGTTATAGCTACACAAACTTCTTTGTGGGGAACTATGTGTGGGGATGATTTTCTCTCATGGTACCTATTACAAGTATTGAAGTCTGACAAATTCTAGTAAAACAAAGACAGACACAGACATAGGGAGAGGAGGACAGTCAGGGGACCCGCTGCCAGTTTGGTCCTTCTTCTCCCCTCGGACATGCTGCAGCAAGAGGGGACTTGCCCGGGTCACACTCAGGTAAAGATGGCCGCCCAGAAGTCTAGCCCACGTTTTATCCCCTGGGTGGAAAAATCCCAGGAAATGACTAAAAAGTTCCACTTCTAAGTTCACAGGTTGTGTAGGAGAACATATCTGCATTGAAAAAGCAGATTTAAACAATGGCGGCAGAAGCCAGCCATACCACATGCTTCCGACAAGCTGACTTTTCCCTGCAGAAAGGAGGGTTGACATGGCGCTTCAATTAAATTCAATGTTTACTTTTAATGGTCTGTTTGTCGCATGTCTATCCCAATGCATTTAAAGCACAAACAGTGCACATTAAAACTGAATTTTCCCTTCAAATGAGCCAGGAATTATGAAATGCATGTCTTGTGATATTTGGATATAAAGCCCAAAAAATGCTATTAAACTGTAGTTTTGTGCTATTAATGTAATATTGCTGGTTTGTACTATGGGTTACTAGTGGGGAAAAAACCTGGCATTTACTGTATAGATGGGCACTTTATTAATGACATTGTGAAAAATGTCACGGTGGTTATGCTTGTATTTGTTTTGCTCTTATTAAATTCCAGCATTACATTAATCGCGCATTCATATCCATCTATCTTACAGAAAAACAAACCATCAGTCATATAACAGAATCGGCCTCGAGGCATAGCTTTATAATGACAAATTAATATTAAAAGTGGAGAAAGTTTGGATGGTGTATGCTGAGCAAAAAAGTGGCTCTGCAAGCCACAGACTGGAAGAACCTGGTCAGACAGATTTACGGCACAGGTTTGAATCAGACCTGCAGGTGAGAACAGACCACCACTTCTTTCCACTTAGAGAGGANTTGAATCAGACCTGCAGGTGAGAACAGACCACCACTTCTTTCCACTTAGAGAGGAAGACAGACCTTTGTGTGAAATACTAACAAAAACCTTGTGGGAGTAAAATCCTCCCCAAAAGAAGAGTGACAAAGACCTCCTGCAACCTGTTTATCCACAGCAAACAACCTGTTTACTGGCAGGAGGAGGGGGAGCACCTGTTACTTCCTGCTACTTGAGTTCCAAGTTAAACCACGAAACAAACAAACCTGCTGAACGCAAGCACTGGTGCGAGGACATTCCTGCAGCTCATCTCGTCTGATGCAACCAGGAAACAATGGGGAAGATGGTCCAGCAACAACCTGGAAAGTCCTCTTGGCCTGGTGTGTCGTAAAGAATGAAATCACCTCACAGCCTACAGCCTGTCACACTCCTACCACTGCAGCACTCAAAGCTGAGAAGCAAGAGCATCCTTTTACTCCTTTACTTGTACTTAGAAAACTGAAAAAATGTACTTCACAGAGCTGTTTACTGAGATAATATTTTTACTTGTACTCAAGTAGCTCTGCATAGAGAAAGAGAGTAGTTTTACTCAGCTGGAGTAAAAAAAAAAAGATGACCAGTTATAACTAGCAGACGGTGATCTTTGGTTTCTATTTATTTCATTAGTCTAACTGACAATATTTACTTCTTAACTGGCTTATTTCATTCAGTGAAAATATAACCACCTTGATTCTGACTGGGAGGGGGTCCCGCAGAGCAGTTCTAGACTCTCTTTGACTAGGAAAAAGCAGGTAAAGATAATGGATGAATATAGAAATATATTACAGTTAAAACTGTATATTGTTGCTGTTAACATTTTTAGTGGTTTGAAAGATTTAAAAGTTTGATTTGAATCAAAGTAAACAAAAGAAGTTTATTAGCCTCATACTTTTTAGTTTTGCTCAAGACAATGTTTGGATACTTTTGAAGTACTTTTACTTGAGCAATTATTTTAGAGTAACAGTTGTTTTACTTGCATATTGTTTCTGACCACAGCTGCCCCCCAAAGATCAAAATTATTAAAAAGACTTTACCAAATATGAGGCTAATTCTTAACAAGAGCCAAACGTGGGGAATTTTCCCAGTAACTCACGCAAAATGGCCAACATACACTTTTCCAGAATGCCCTCACTTCCCACAATCCCCCTCTCCCTTAAAGCAACACTGCAACTGTTCACAACAACACTCTCGCTCACCACAGCTTCACAACTCACACTCACACACACACACAAACTCACACACACACACACACACACACACACACACACACAC
>UFQX01001036.1:0-120847 GCA_900497675.1 Arapaima gigas
CTTCTCTCTTCTGCTCAACTGCTAACGCGAGTGCGGAGCCGCACTGGCTCGCGGGTACTTATCCCAGCACACACGACCTAGTTGAGACCACACCGAACAAAATGGCCTCTCGCACATGCGCATAAACAATTACTGGAATTTTTTTTTTAACTTTTACAGCTGAGCCCAATATTTACATTACATAATATAACTACCTTGCATATAATAATAGTTAAATACTAACAATCAAATGCGTGTTACAATCAAATTAAAAGTAAATGTTGAAAAAAACCCGTTTCTGCGAAGAATGAAGTTTCTTCGTTATTATGTCTTAAAGGTTTTATTTTGTACGAATATCAAGATGACGGCGGTCCGCGGGGGGTCTATACGCCGGTCATTTAATAATTTCAATGTCTAATCGACGGGAAAAGGCAGCATTGCGTTGTATTCTGGCCTGGAATCGAACCTAACGCACCAGTATTTGGCGCGAGAAGCTTCCTAATCGATCAGCTGTTTGTTTCTTTAAACTTTCCTAAAGTTAGAGATCAGTGTGAAGCAGCGCTGTTTACACAGAATAACAGCCCTGTTCCGCTGTGCACATGATTTAAGTTGAAGCTGAACTATTTGCTTGTTTATACTGAATTTGAAGATGGCAGGGAAACGCGAATAACCGTCGGTGACAGCTTTCCTCACCGGTTTCCGAGGCTAACCGGGACAAGTGTCTGTGGTTCAGGTCAGTAGCGTGACGACATCCACGAAACGCGCGGTCAACACAGAAAACTCATCTGCTCGCAGTAATTAATGCAGAGAAATAAAACAAAATGCAAAGGTGAGCAGATTACAATTTGTAATAAGCAATTATTTATTGCAAAAAGTTTCTGAAAAGGTCTCTAAACGCAGTAACATTGAACATAGATATAATCATTTATCACATAAGTCATAGTACTTATTCACGAGAGTCTTATGTTTTATATTTGTATTGTCTGCAGGGGGTTGCAGGAAATCAGTCTTACATAAGTGACGGAACTGATTACTTGGGGACAACAGTGGGTTGGATATCAGGTATCTCCTCGTACCTGAACTCAGTTTAGAATGTGGTACAGATTCCGTTATCGAGGCTCAAGTAAAAATGAAGGTGAAGCCATTTGACCTCAATGGCCTTCATTGCCAAGAAACTGGAGTCTGTGAACATTCTACCTGTCGCTTAAAAAAGGTGAATTGCTGTACAATGTAAAATAATCTTCTGTCTGTTTATATTCATGCAGTTGGATAAAATGTATTTACAGACTGGAGGGTAAGAGCTTCTCTTAAAACTGAAAGATACAGAATCAATTCCAGAGTTTTACCTGTGGGTCACTGAGACTTTACGCACAAAGGGTCATAAACTGTCTGATCGAGTCTGACATTTCCTCCTTTTTTTTGGGGGGTGGGGGGTGATGACTTACTAACCATGATATCTGTACACTTCAGTGCAATTTTAGTCGGCGCCTTCCTGTTGGTCCAGCTGGAATTAGGTGGGGTCTCTGCTGTTCTTGTAAAGCATCGTTTTCAAACTCTACACAATACTAACGTTCCCAGAGGACAGCGGTCTGGGCTTGTGCACCTGACATACATTCTGAGGCCAGGAGATAAATACTGTGCCAACAGTTTTGATGTTTTAGATGAATGAAACGTATCGTTGATGTCATTTAGTCTTTTATGTACATCTTTGCAAAACACCTGTTGCATTGCAGTACACAACTACTTATTTTGGGAGACGACAAAGTACAGTGACTGTAGGAGATACAAGGTCAGCTGGTCCCTCACGGCATGAAGTGTCTCTACGGTGAAGGAACAGACACCTCCAACAGTCGATTGTTCTTGCGCTTGCATGCAGCACTGCTGCCGTTGTTGGAATCCCCGAGTATGAACTTCACACACACTTTGTCGTGCTTGAAGTGAACTAGAAACCTGTAAGGAAATGAGATTCCGTTCAGTGATCAGAACACAGACGAATCCTACCGGCCCGATTCTCGCTCTTTTCGCCGGTCACCAGTCAAAATAGTCGACTTTTGGAATCCGTTAATAAAGAATAACCCTTAAAAGGAGGTGACATTTGATTATCAGATGATTGTTTACTATAAACGCCCAGGTTGTGGCCGATAAAAATGCAGAAAACATGAAACATCGATTAAAAAAGTCTATGAACTATAAACTCATCTTACTGAAGTCAGTTTATTGGCAGGCATTGATTTGGAAGAAAAGTTTTCCAGTTTCCAGCACTTTCTACTACAAAAGAAGTGTTTTCTTATCCGAGAAGCATGTATTGTTTTTATTATTAATTCATTGGTCCGTGTTGAAACCGTGGGGGCCCAGATGTCTTTTGCTGATCGTATACAGAACGTTACATGAGTGTGAGGAAAGAAATCGCCCTCAGGGAGAAGTGGGGTGAAAAAGGAAGATCTTCTATATCAGGAAAGCTGAAATGAGAAGGTCTCCTACTCATCAGAAATGTCGACGTTGATCCCATTCCTGTCCACACCAGGTCCTCCCAGACGGTGCAGCTTGGCGACGATCTCGATTAGTCGCTCGCTGCTCAGCAAGAAGTCGCCTTTGGATGCTGAAGTGGAGCCCTGCGAGACAATAAATTCCACGCTCATTTACGCTGCTGCTGCTTTCTACTCGTTTCTGCGCCGCAACATAACGTCACATTGCTTAAACACGGTTGTGACATAAAGGTGGGTTGATCAGGGTGGAAAAATTCTCCATTTTTGAACATGACTCTAGATCTTTATACTTAGCAGTATTTATATCTCTGAATTTACCATCACCTTGCAAGCGATGAGATTATACAATAGCACAGCGGTGATTTACTGACAGTGGGACCATTCATGCCAGAAGCAGTGTAATGCTTGTAATTATCTTCAACCCTGGTTATAAATGCAGCTTTGCCTTCAGCGGTAAAGAAGGACATCAGCAGTGTCAGCACTTTACAGATATGCTGTAGTGGGAACAGAGCAGCGTGGCGGCAACAGCAGCTGTGGCAGCTGGGATGGCGGACGCCGGGAAGAGAACTTTCGATAGTCACCTCCTTCAGCTTGAGTGCAAAAAAACCGTCCGCGCGGCTGCTGACCGCCACGCTGACAAGGTCCAGGAGAGGCACGCTGGCCTTGACCTGGCCCGTCTTCAGGTCCGCCAAAACAAAGTGTTTCCTGGTCAGGAGAAAGAGCCGCTTTGTTCCCTAGAAAAGTCACAAGAATGGTCTGCTCACGATTCACAGCTATCGCCTCTAAAAAAGAAGCCTGTTTTTCCCTCCTGTAAGTGCGTTAAAAGTGAAACCCGAAACAGTTTATTGTATTTAAATGGAATAAACAAACCGTGTCTGCTTCACATGCACGTTTCAACAGTGCGGTTACGGTCAACACTTGCCTTGCCATTGGCCCTGTTGATTTTGTTTACCACGTCAGCAACGACAACCTTTTCCTCCAGCAATCCTCTCAGTTTACTGTATTTGGGGTTTTGGCTGATTTCAAGATAATCCCCTTTGAATGGTTTGCTGACACTGGAACAAACCAACAAACGAATTAATGTCTCATTTTAACATCAACCTGCAAATGATAATTATGAATACATTTTCAAACCTTCCTGTGATGTTTTCACGTGTAAAAAGTTACTAAATGACACATTTTAATATTGTGCCACAAGGGCCACATAGGGGAAGTTTCTGTACAGCTCAGTTTACCTGCTGGGGTACAGAGCCTTCTTGTCCTTGAAGATCCTGCTGGCATCCAGTTTCTCCTCATAGATTCCCTTTTTCTGTTCTGTAAACTGCTCTCTGTATTTCTTACACTAGTAATATGGAAAATATATTAAACATTATTGGTAAGACACAAATGACATACTGTAACCATTCATCTATTCACGACACTGGAAAAAAATTACTGCACAAATGTAAACAAGCTAGTCAGATGTTTGTTTATTCAGTAGATTTTAGTCAAAATGAACCAGTCAGTGTGAAGTGTGGGCTGAGAGACTGGCTTCAGGGAGTTAACAGTCTTGTTTCACCCATAAAGTTATAATAAATAAGAACGGTGGTGTGCGTGTGTGTGTGTGGTGGAGATACAGCATTTTTGGGCAAAATCACATTTGGAACAAAGAAGTAAGATTTTAAATACATTTTCTCACAATATGTAAAGAGTGCCTGTGTGTCCGTTTATTGGTGCTTGGTGACAGTAACAGTTCATTATTCCAAACGCGATTTTGCCTGAAAATGCTGTTAATCTGTGCATTAAAGCTTTATGGGCAGCTATGCAGTAGTAGCAGTGCACTTGAGGAAGGTCCTTAATGTGAAATTCTTCAGTTTAAAAAAACCCTGCTATGTAAATTTGAAAATAGGCATCAACTGCTTTAAGGGACGGTTGACTAAATAACAATAATATTGATATGCAAAGAAAATTAAGTGAGGGAGGCGCAGAACCATGGAAAAGGGCAGGAGGTAAAACTGACAGGGTCTGTTCATTTCCAGATGATGAAGACCAGCTACACCTTTCAAGAGGATGATTGATATTAACTTAATATTTGTTTGTTTGCCTTGCAGCTTTTTAACCCCCCCCCCGATTTCTTTCTGCCTAAAGCGTCCCCAGCCCGCTTTTAAGTTTTCCCTCTTCTGTAATAAACTGTATGGCTGTGGTGAGAAGTGCCTGCTATCTTGAGTTTCTCTCCCACTGCAATAGTATCAACTGACCCTCCAGAGATGGAAGATTCTGCCAAGTTCTTTATGAGTTTCCTGCAGGAACCGGTAAGGCGCAGTGGGCCAGTTCTTGTCAAGGGGTGACATGGAGGGCAGTTTCTTCTTCATGTCCAGGAAATATTTGGCAGCCTGAAACACATACATATTACATTGTCACGACGTGGAAGTTACATAAAATTATTTTACCAAAATTAATTTACAACTGCATGCTTCACTTGCATAATGACCACTCGTGGTTTGCTGTTATGTGTGATCTAAACCGTACAATTCTGTGTCAAGTTAGCCGGTTATCAACTGATTTGAAGATAGCGATACATTCATGGAAATAAAATATCCTGCAAACTTCAACCGAATAGTAGGAGAAAATACTAACAGAAAGATGCAAGAAGCTTATAGATGCTACAAAAATGTTTGGAGGCATCATAATGGGTAAGACATAGGGAAGGTGCCTTTAATACTGTCCAGGGTATATTTTGTATTTCTTCTATGGAAAAACCCTGCATTTAACTTGATAAGGCTTTTTTTGTTGTAAAACTTTGGGCATCCTATTGAAATATTCTCATGATCAAAAGTTGGTGAATTTACAATTATTTCTGAAGGTTTTGTATGAGATTCCCAATCTGCACAAGTGCCAGTAATGCTGACCAGAAATGAGAGAAATGCAGAGTTCCTATAAAAGCAGCTTTTCAAAGCACTCTGCAATAAACAAAATGATATGAACTTAAACTGTAAAACACAAAAATATGCAGTAAATGTCAGCACTCAAAAACGCAACAATAAAAAACCAACATTGCGCACGTAAATAATATATCAAATAATATAAACGTGAAGGTTCGTTCTCTGCTGTGCCATTATTATACGTGTCAAGTCGATATTTAAATCTGTGCAAGAGTATAAGCAAGAAAATTGTCCCTCTATTTCCAACTTGTCATTTTCTCTTGCAGGTGTGGCAATTAAGGGAAAACTAAGAATATTTAGGTAATCTTTCAAGGGAAGAATAGTTCCTTAAAATAATGACCAAATGTGGAAACGTGTAGAGGTACATTTACTGCAAACAAACTAGTGTTTCTATGAGAAATAACCACGGGCTGCTGTGCTCTACTTACAATTCTCCTCACGATAAAGTCAAAGACCTTCTTGCCAGCACTGCCCTTGAAGTACTTGCGATACTTCTGGCGAACCTTTGAAACAGATACGTGACACATCAGAGCTGCAAACGGGTGTTTCTGAGGTAAACGACAAAACCGGAGAGCTTTCAGGTTTACCTTAGTCCCATGCCAGTATGCAGAAATGGTCGTCGCCGCCTCAATGCGCTTCTTCTGGTGTTTCAGCTCACGCAGAATCTTACGACACTGCAAAAAAGGTGGCAAAGTGACGTCTTACTTTTTTTTTTTTTACAATATCTGTGAATCTATGTATATATTGTAATGTGTGTAGTATATTGGCCTTCAGTGCAGCACAAATTAGTGAACTGAAGCCTACAAGATCCTGATGTGTTGTGCAAGAACGCTGTATTATGTGGAAATGAGCAGGTCGTGTATTCCCTGCAAACTGGACGGCTCGATAGGGTTGGGATCTGGGGACTTTGCAGGCCCTGAAGCGCCGAGAACCTCGCTGCCACGTTCCCAGAAGCATTCGATGATGACATGTCGGGTGACCACATGGGTTTCCTCCAGTTACACTCTTTTCTGCCAAAAGTCCAGTGGTTTTCTTCTGAATTAATCGCTAAAGGTTGTCTGTATTGTGTGAGTGAACAAAGTGTGTATGACTGATACAGCGTTTGAGGACATGTAGGGTGTATGTTGACGTGTAAAACGGCCAATCCTGAGCAGTGAGTAGGTAGCGAGTACTTAAAGTCCTCACTTTTTTGTTTAATCAGATACTACTGGCTGGATTAACTCCACATAGTCTTCTGCGGAACATACCTTCCAGCCTCGGATGAAAGACTGTACCACAATGGCAGCGATCCTCATCTTCTGGAACTTCTTTTGTTGCTGTAGCAACAGTTTTCATTAAAGAAACTATGAAAACTGATATAGAAATTTAGAAAATCCATCCTCATTTACAGACAAAATTGGCAACAGAGGTCACAGGAGCATGAAGCTCTTTGGAGATGGTCTTGTAGCCTTTACGTTGACCAGCTTCTCCTTCTCTTTCCCATGTTTAGCGAGATGCACACAGTGACACAGGACAGCAGAGTGAGGACTTTTCTCCATTTAAACTGGCTCAATGTGGGCTTATAAGATATAAGACACCTGTGGTACTAACTAAAGGAGAACAGTCCGCTTTAAGTATCACAACACAATTATTTCTTGTAACTTCTAAAAGGTACAAATAATGCTGTTCAAGCTACTTCAGAATGTCAGAATGTAGAATAAGCAACAATTCAGTTCTTTCGCAGCTTCTTTTTGTTCCACTGTAAACCAAAGAAATGCAGGCATGGATGACAATAGATCTATTGGAAAAAAATGTTGTATTAGTTAAATAAAATTCAGGGGTACCGATACTTTTGGCCACATCCGTAGTAAACTTGCTAGAGTCTCTTTAAGAGTGAAGACCCGGACCACAACTCACCGCATATCTACGATACCAGGCCGCCACGACAACTTGGCTCTTTTTCATGAGCAAGAAGCGTTTACGCTGCTTCCAGCCACGATAGATCTTCTGGATGAGGGTCGCCAGTACATGCAAGCATTCACCCCGCTTCTTCTCAAGATCAAAGAGCTGCGGGGGATAATGCGTGTTAATACAAAAATACAACAGCAGATGCCAGAAAACCCACCCGTTACCGCAGCATGCCTCACTTGGTGCTTCATTTCATACAGACGAAAGTATTCCAGAACATGTTCAGAACGTCTATACTGGTCATCCAATGGCAACAATTCAAGTAACAGCTTGAAAAACTTGAAAAACTGTTTGTTTTTTTAGGTCTAATTCACTTTGGAATTAGAGTTTGTAGAAAAGCAGTAACTTATCTGCCCATTTGCAGTGTTGAAATAGTACACAAAAGGTGATTTAAAAAAAATCAGTATGGTATAAACAAAAGTTTTAATGTTTCTAGTACAATACAAAAAAAGAAGGCATGAAATATTAATGACTGTGCTTTTTTTAGCAGGAGGTTACAAAGCTGTCATATCAGTGGTCCTGTTTCTGCTATTCTAGTCATGAAAAACTTTCAGTACGGTTTGTGGAGGTATTACTGTTGTGGGGTTCCTGATGAAAATTTTGGAACAGCCATAGGCGAATTCCTCCTTTGGAATCTGCAAGCTGGTCAGCAGTGTTTCCACTCCTTCCCTACAGAAAGACAAGTCCATCACTCAGGTGTAAATAGGTTCCTGGGATTAGCATCACCTAAAGCCCTGTGTGTGAAATGAAGAGATGATTTAGATGATAACCTAGACACTGTTCACCTGGACAGCCATCTGAACTATGTAAACTCATATCCTTTAATTGACATCAAATTGGTTCTTAAAAGCGTGTCAGTAAGACAAATCTCAAGGTTCAATTTTACTGTCATTTTGCCTTACACAGGCAAGAGAGAAAGAAATGTAGTTTTTGTAGGACCACGGTGCCGTGAACTAAACAGACAACAAAATGAGGTAGTTACTATGGCGACAGGGTGTCTGATGCTGCAGCATATACCAGGTTGTTAGATTTAGCTCAGGAGGTGGTTGGGATTGTAGACACTGCTGCACCAAGTCCAAGAAAGCTAGCACAGTGGCTAACGGCTGTTCACTTAGCCACGATCTTCTGCAGCTGAGCCGTGTAATGTGTCCGGCATGTACTCCGTCACGCATTCCACTTTCTCTGGATTCTGCTTGTACGGGTTCTGCTTGTAGTTGCAGGGGATTTAAGCTCTGGCATCTGCATTTTATGTCATCAGTCTGCAATTTTGACAGGAGGCTTCATTTGATGTTTGAATATCGGGTGACTTGTTTTCTGTGAGTGTGGATGATGGGCTTTTCCTCATCCACAGGTCCGTCTTGTGTTCCACGTAGCCTCTCTCATCGAGTTTGCTGCTGCAGTAGCATTCCATCAAGTTCATATTATCAGATCTTGTACCATTTAACTGTTCTGCTTCCCCAACATTCAACATTGACCTTGCTATTCAGGGTGAGGTCCGAACCAGCATGACTTTCTACCATAAGAAATAATGGCGATATAACCCTTTTATTACAATCCCCCACCTAATGGAGCAATTTCTCCAAATAAATTTGGCCCATTAAGCAGGAGAAACTTGCATTTCAGCGCCTGATATGGAAAAGACTGTCGTCTGTGAGAAATTGGTTACTGGGTCCGTGAGTTACGGTACCTGGCGGAACCCCTCCAGTGAGGCCAGGTCTGCTTGCAGAGCATCTTGTAGCGCTCCAGACATGGTGTGTAGAGCTGGCGGAAGGCGTAGCCGGCACGTCGCACACGCACGTTTTCCATCAACCCGAGGTAGCGCACCTGGTGGCGTACCAGCGTCTCCGTAAACATGCGAGTTGCCTTCTTGTCATTAGGTTTAATACATCTGAAATAATAAAAACAAAGAAATAAATGGAAAGCATATTTACAGAACAGTAGAAAAGTAATCATGGCTTAAAAAAGGATGATGAATGCTCATGTGGTTTATAATACTACTATTATTATTATTATTTTTGCTGCTAGCAATTAGTTAAGTTCTTTCAGGTTGACACAATATCAATCGTGACAATTTTATTCTTGATTAGTATTTTCTGAAGAGCCATCATAGTGCATTTTCCTGTAATACACAGAATTATATTACCTGCAGTCATTAACCGATGTATAGAGCAGAGTAGTATAGTAGAGCACACACAATTCACCTGAAACAGGTATCTTTGGACTGTGAGAAGAAAGCATAGTACCTGGACAAAAATCTAGACAAACCTAAGCAGAACAGGGAAAACAGGGAAATAGCCATACCTGATATAGTTAGGATTTTTAGACTGCAAGTTCTTCATAAGTGTACCTACAGAGGCCCGGAACTGGAAGCCAGCAGTTGGGGGCCTCTTAAGGTTGACCTTTTTGGGGTTACCCTCAGGGAAAAGAAGCTTTATCAGAGTGTGTGTAGCCTCGTACATGGCCTGAGACAGGTCGCGGTACAGCAGGTCATTGTTCTTGTCCACAAAGCCCTCTACACAGTAAAGTACCTAGAAATACAGTAAACATTACTCTCATTCTTTTCCATCACAGACACTCTGGCACCTTGGTCAAATGCAGCTTTCACAGTACTTAAAGCAGGTGTGTACCTATTAAAAGACAGGCTGTCATGGCTAAGTTTTGGACCGGTTCATTTATATACATCGACAGGTAGAAAAACAGACAATGAAGAAAGAAATTATACTTTGGATACACAGAAACAAGGTACTAGGGGGTGATGCTTTTCCAGATTGTACTCTTTGACTCTCTCTGCCCAAATGTCCCAATAAGTCCTGCAGGCAGAGGTACCTTGCCAGCATAATGCTGAATGCGGAAGCAGTCGTGGGGCAGACTGTGGTCGGAGAGGAACTTGGAGTTCTTGCTACGGCGGCTCTCAAAGTGATGGTGTCCTGCATAGACCGTGCTGAGTTTGTCCAGGAAGGTGTTGTCACTGACAGCACCAGGCCTCAGACACTCCTCATCCAGCATGGCCAGGATTCCCTTTTTGTTCTGTTTGGACAGGCATTGTACATAATAGATGAGATCTGCTATCTGCTGTCTACCTGGATACACGTTAGCAACATTCCAGAACATGTTCTCATATGTATTATTTATTTAAGGCACCGGCATTATGGAATAATTTTTACAACTCAGACTGGTTAGATAGTAAACTATATAGCTGGTTCATGCACAAGGCCAACGACTGCTTTTTATAACCCTTAATGCAATGGCAATTCCTTTGGAACGTCAAGTGCTGAGCAGTGAAATGTACTGACTTCAGGAAGTCAGTGAGCTGAATCAAACAGTGAGCTTGTGAACAGGAAAAAAGAAGATGTCCTCTGTCTCACGTTTTCAATGAGATCACAAATGACAGCGTTGTTGAAGTACTCGATATTCTTCCATTCAATACCCTGTGGCAAAGAAAGACAGGAAACATTTCATCGGTTTACGATCATCTGTTCTACTCTCAGCTTTAAAAATACAACTAACTAAATAAATAAACAGTTCAAAGTGATCGGACAACTGATGTCGAGTGATTTAACACATGAGCCTAGATATTTCAGTCAGGAAAGTATAAATGTGAACCCAGGCCGTGATACTGTTAGGGCACAGGCGTAACTGCACTGGCTGCAGTCTTGTACCTCGGCCAGTTTTGTAATCTTGGCCAATTTTACAGGAGTGTTCAGCTTATGCGTCTTTTTAATGTTTCTGAAGATTGATGTTGTTTGTTTCTACCAGTCTCTCCCAGCATCTAAAGTTTTCTCCATTTCTGAAATGAAATTTGAGTCGTATTTCAACAAGACTCTATTGCTGTTTGTAAAGATAAAAAAGTGGGGGACAAAAATCTTGAACGGACTCAGCAATAATCTCTTGGGTTACAGGGAGGGGAAAGGAATGAGCCTGCAAAGCAGTTTTGGATGCTGGGATACTAGAGAGCAGAGGAGAGAGTTGGAATTATATCTGAAAGCAAACACAGGCTTCATCACTTCAAATCTAGGCTTGGGTTTTAACCTCCTAAACACCCTGGTCCACAGAGACGGTGAGAAGGAACAGATGAGTTTCAGAAGTTCTTAGTGTTTTAGATTTGCTGCACTGATCGATATTGGGAGCACAAAGAGCAACGCGGTGAGGAATGTCAATGAAATGAATCAAAATTGTAATATACCGTGTGAAAGAAGGGATCGTGTACTGCACGTCTCCACACAACACACAGCAACAGACCCACTGATGCAGATCCAGCTCACCGCCTTGCTTAACTGTACATCCTCATCAGAATTTCTCCAAGTTCACAAACTGTGATGTAACAGAAGGTTCCACGTTCTCACCTCTCGAATGTACTCCTCCTGCTCTTCCCGCAGTGTCAGCTCTATGAAGATCTGCTGTAACTTCTCATTGCAGTAGTTGATGATGAACTGCTCAAAGCCATTGTTCTGCAAGAGGGAACAGACGTGCAGCACTAGTGACTCATATTAATCTTTTAGTCACAACATCTAGAGAGCGCTCAAGCATTGCAGTATTTCTCAGAAATACAACACAGGAAAATTGGATTCCTTTTCAATCTGAGATCCTCTTTAAACTACATCTTATTCACATATAAAGCGCATAGACTGTAACATTCCTGCACTTGCCTTTAACTCGCTCCTTTCCATGTTTCAGAAACATTACATATTTTGTAAAAATGTGTTATATCGTTCATTCAGGACATTCCTAACAGCATCGGTATGCTAACCATCAATTTTTATAAAATAAAGACAACATCCTTCTGAAAGATGTATCAGCAAAACGTTTGTTATTTGAAAGTTTGTCAACTGTAATGGGCCATTAAAAAAGGCTAAAAATAGAAAAAGAGTTGAAAAGGCAAACAAGAGTGTTATCTATCAGTTTAAAACTTCAAGTGATAAAATTCATAGAATTCTCTTGAAAGACAGCATTATTACAAATGGTGTCGTTTGAATAATTTGATTTTGTATTATTTATTGCAAAAAACAGCCAAGGAGAAAATGGATAGTAGGATTATGAGAGATTACAATATGCCCATTATTCTGTCTGCTTTTTTCACTTATTGGGTCCACAGTTATTCATACCATTTACTGTTAATCCATCTGGATTTTAATTTATCCAGTCTGCAACATGAAATCTGTTTTTTAAAAATAAATAAAATATATATATTTTTTAACTAGAATGTCTTTTAAAGAGGGGGGGCATACAGATCAGTCAAAAAAGCTCCATTTACAGAGCAAAATATAATATGAATTGACACATTTCCACAGGTACACAGATAGGAATACTACAGTGAGTCAAAGTATGATCCATACCTCAAAAATTTCAAAACCATAGATGTCAAGTACCCCCATGACTTTCTTTCGTTCTGTGGATTGAACCTAAAGAGCAAGCGAGAAGATATTAAATCCATATGTACAGGAGACAAGGTACATCATACACCTTAGACGACAACGACAACAACAACAACAACAACAACGGTTTCATAATGTTTAACCGCTCAATGAAATTTTACAGTTCATCATCAGACGGTCAGTTACAAGCAAAATTTGTACCGGAAGTCATAAACTGATTTGCAAATAACTCTTTAAAAAGACTGAAAATATACATTATCTCTAAAAGATCTTGTTCAATGTAGCTGTAAACATTTGCAGTATTTTTCACCTTATTACTGATCACCAGCACTAAAAACACAGGACATGAGCAGCAAAGATTGTGCAGCCCAGTTGAATTAAGATGGTCTTGTTCTGTTTGGGTACGTTTTTACCGGCATCTACTGTGTGCCAGTGTAAATACAGGACTAGTCAGAAATTATACATAAAATTCATGAAAAAAATAAAGTGGAAAATGTCTGCATTTTTGAAAGCCTCAAACTCATCTTTTCACAAGATAGGAGTCCGTGTACCTTGATGCTTTCATTTATCCGCGTCACCAGCCAGCTGAAGAGTCGATTGTACAGGTTTTTTGCCAGGGCATCACGGGCATAGTAAGCCTGTAGATGATCAGAAAACATACAAGTTTCAACAAAATGTCAGCTGTATGATTTGTAGTTGCAAACAACATTTCAAGTATTTTCAGAATTCTATTATTTTGATGAAATTATAACTGTCCAGAGGAATGCAGATTGGATTCCTGCAGAATGTTTCTCTGCAACACATCTGTACTGATGGTCTCGGAGAATAAGCAAGCTCTTGAAGGTCTCACCTGAGCCACAGTGAGGGTGGTGGACACCTTCTCTTGCTTGGCCTCGACTGTACGAGTGCTGAAGGCCTTCTCCAGAACCGACTGTTTGATCCCCAGCAGCTCACATATCTCCTTCAGGTCTGTCCAATGAATACCAGTCATAAACTTGTTTTTTAAAGGAATGGAGTGAACTTTAGCAGACTGTAGAAAATTCAAACACTATTTAGGCTGCATCTTCATATTAAGTAATGTACCTACAGATGGCAGCAGAGTTTTCTGCAAACATAATTAGAGGTTTTTGTACTCATGTCATTGAGAAGCATGAATAATAAAAACACTGCAACAGGGTCAGTAAATCTAGAAATCTTTTCCAGAACTGTTTTAGACTTCACTCTGCAATGACTATTGTCACAAAAATATTCAACTCCACATACAGTGATTGGTAAATAAAAATTAACAGTTAGTGAGCCCTAAGAACATCCGTAAACAATACGAATAACAAATTCGGCCGCCGTTTCCCACTGTGTTAAAATTAACATTGCAGAGTTATTTTGGGGGCTCCCAAAACTCACTGTTACGCATGAGACAAGCTTCCAAATGAATGGGCCTGAAATTATTTGTGTACCAACCATTGCTGTCCTCCACCTGGCTCTCACTGTAGCCATCAACGCGCGATTCCGACTTAAACCGGATATTTCCCAACTTCAGTACAGCCACGACCAGTACCAGCACTGAGTGAACCTCTTTATCCGTGAAGCCAACAGTTTGCATGGCGTCCTGGAAAACAGCGAAGCGATTATGGCATATAGAAACCACCAAAGCATAGAAGGATTGTGTGTGTGTGTGTGTGTGTGCTCTCTTAACTTCTTCCCCCTTTTTTTGCACCGTGGATCTAAATTCTAAGTTTGAAACGCTTCTTTGTTCAATTACCTCCCCCCCCCCCGGACATGACAGGTCACCTAAGAAACGGGGTATTACAGACAGGAAGAGACATCAATGACAGAAACTCCCACGATTCCGGATGTCTGGCACTGATGATCATACAGGATCTGGCCCACTGGTGGCTTATTGTTTCCCACAACTGGACCCCCATTGTCTTGCCACAGCAGCACGTGCAGCTTTTGTTGTTCCGAATCCTCAGCTGTGCTGTAACTGCTCAGGGAGGAAAGGGTACGGAACTGAGTGGCCATCGTTGTGGCCTTTGTACTGTTGCTGAGGAAGGGGTTTCAGATGATACCTGACTCATACATGCAATTTTAGAGAAATGGTTTGCGGTAAAAACTTTCTGCAACAAAGCGTGCAAACGAGTTGCTAGTGGAAGTCGACCTGGAAGTGAGGGGTCAACTGAACTTGATTGTGGAAAGAAACAGCAGTTGCTACTTACTACTCTATTGTCTCAGACAAACCGTGGTGTTACAGTATAGTTTTCACCATAATTTAGCCGTTTTTTGAAACCTTAGCTGATACACCTGGGAGATACAGTCATCTCATTCATTTAGTGGTCAACATGCTAAAGTCCTTCTCATCATGCAGGTGGGAATTACAGGAACGACCACCACCTCGGTCTCACACGCTGGTGCTGCCACATCACACCATTCGGGTTGCCTGGGCCAGTTAATTCCATCTCAGTCCATGTGGATTTTGCATGTTCTCCCCATGTTTACATGGGTTTACTCTGGGTGTTGTAGCTTTTTCCCTACAGTCCAAAGGCATGCATTTCTGGTTAACTGGTAACTCTAAATTACCCATAGTGTGTGAATCTGGGTCTGTGGCTGCCCCAAAATGGACTGGCATCCCATCCAGGGTGTAGTTTCATAGCCTAGGGGCCAGAGACTCCAGGAAAGGCTCCAGACCAAGACAGCCATGACCAGAACAAAACGGTTTAGGATAATAATCATCATTTTAAAAATGTATTATTTAGCTACTGAGTTCTTTGTGTTGGAATCCAATACCAGCCTCGAAACATACCATTATGGTTCGAAAGTTGGCCGCATCATCCACCCCATTGACCACCGCAGAGTCCAGGCTCAGGTAGTTGAACTTGCTGACATCTCTGTCGAGCTTTAACTTTTCTACAATGCAGAGGAAAAAAATTGCTATGTGGGGGAGGTGACAACATTATTTGAGCTGAAGACATTCTAGATTTACCTGCCAACACAGGTAATGTTACTGTCATCAATCAAAGGGATTTTCAGTCCCTGCACTGGTATTCGATAAAGGATTTGCCTAGTTGGAACCTACATAGGCAGTCAGAAACACGGGTCATACAGACACAGCGCAATTTCATTTCCATATTCTAATATCACATAAGAGTTATTACCCAGAGTACCTTTACACAGATGTTAACGATCAGTTAAAACCACCAGTTTACATTGATTTATCTTTAATTTATTTCTGTCAGTATTAACTTTTCATTATTTTTTCTCTAAATTCTGTTTCCTCCTGTTGTGTGCACCATTGACCCAAAAAACTTCATCTCATGCTCCCTTGTGCACCTGCTGCATGAAGACTAATTTAAACAAGAAATAAATACTATGTATTCTGTCGACAATATATTTGAAAGTAGACTTTATCTTTCTGACAGATTTAGCCATGAACAAAAAAACGCGGTTGCAGGATTGTCACAAAGTCTGTATAAAACTATGGCTGTAACTCTAACTAGGTGAAATATCAGCAGAGACCCATGGGTCATCACTCACTGAGCTGCTCTTCTGAGGCTCCAGAAAGAAGCTGGTAGAAAATGTGGAAATTCCTCTCCCCTCTGGGTTGCTTGACCACCCGGGACTTTTCCAAAAGGTCTGAAGGATAATGTATAAAGACATACAAACATCTCACTGATGATCTTGGACTGGAATTAATGCAGTGCTACACCCTGGCAGACAAAAAGATGATCAGACACTGAGGTTTTGCTCATAGATATGAAACTTAAACTCCAACTGTCCATCAGTCTGTTTGTGAATTTTTTGACACATATGCACATACACACACTTTAGTGATGTGTGCCTGCCTCCAGGCAGTTCCCAGCTAATTTGTCAAGATGAAGGCAAACAGCCAGTTTGCACACACACAAAGAGAAACACAGACACTTATGTACTAAATTCAATAAGTTGAAAGGTAATAAAGTTTGGTGACATATAATTTGTTATTATTGTCCGCTCATTGCTGTAGCTGGCGCTCGTCTTGACCTTGGTGTCAGATGTTAACCAGAGGAGCCGAATGTCACGCATGTTGTACACACACTCGTTGTACACTTATTCTCATTCGAGCATACACAAAAACTTTCTAAATGTGACAATGGTAATAAAGTCCGATGATATATACTTTGTTATTACTGTGTGCACATCACTGCGGCCATCTTTTTTTTTTTTCCTTTTCACTTTGATTGAGTCTGGCGAACACCACTCTCTGACATCCACCTGTTCGACAGCACTAAGTATACTTATGAACTAAGTACAAAGGCTTTAACGATAAACAGTTTGCTGATATATAATGTGTTACTATTATTTTCTTTTCAACTGCTACACCTTTCTGACAAAAATGTGTACTACAAGCGTTTATTGCGTTCAAACCACTCCAGCTTAAATCCAGGGGACCTGCTTGTGGTCCTTTGTCCCTGTTAAGGTACATTAGCCAGGGAAAACCACGAGAGTGAAGGCCAACTAAGATCCTTCCTTGTCTGAAATGACCAAAGGTTACAGTTTAAGATATAAAATGCCTAATAAAAAGTTGCTTTATCACCTATTTATTATGCTTGCTCAATAACTCAGTCTTTATCATGATGTATGGAAACCAGAGTATTGTTTTACACTTCCAAATTTACATAAAGTAACAAAGCTACATAGAGTATGCACTTCTATTCAAGATAAAAGGCTTTATATGAAAGGAAAATCACAGATGACAACTACAATTTAGGTTTAAAGCATCTGTACTGATGTTAGGACTAGGGTGAAGTTATGGAACATTTTAACAATGGTTTAGCAATCATGGTTACTGAATGGACAAATGGCCCCTCCAGAAGTGAAGAGACTCAAACCCCTGTACAAGTGTTAACAATAATCTAATAGTGCAGATCCTTTCCAAACGTGTCTCAGAAACAACCACAGCTGAATGTAGGTAATAAATAGACACCTTCTGAAATAAGTATAAAGTTCTACATTGGTATTATATACTTACAGTTGCTAATCACTCCACCCATAGGGTCACCTTTGAAGTCAAATTCAATGTCCATGTATTTCCCCTGTAGCAAAACAAAGACAAAAGTTTTTTTTTTTTTTTGTTTTAAACTAACAAACATTATAACAGTATTTCTGAAATGGGGGTTACTTTATCAAAGTTTTTTAATACTAATTTCTCATTTTTTATACAATATTTAAGGAAAGCAGTGCTAAAGTGCAACTGGGCACAGGATGCCATCAAAATCCGCAAGTCTTCCGAGCCAAGGATTACTAGCAATCAAAAAATCTAACAACTGTGTGGAGGAAATCAAAATTACCTTCCAGTTTAATGCATATTAACAACCACAAAGTGCTGAGACAGTACTGAGGGGATAAAGGTATTAATCTTGCCAGCTAATGGAAGTTTTGCAGTGTAACCAAAAGTACTACAGTACTACAGTAAACGCAGTGTTATCTCTGTTAGTGATCTGCATGTATGCAAGAGAAATTAAACCCTTAATGCAACAGCAAAATATGTGGTCATTAATACACCATATTGCTTAAATGGAGCTTGAAAATTATGTAACATAACGCAAAATAGATTAGTTATACTTTTAATATTTGCAAATGCCCCATTTATTTCTTTGCTTGTTTGTAAATTATTATGCTAAAATAAAAGTGCTCTATGACAATGATGATTGTTATTATTATTTAGTTTTACAGGATGTAGCCACCAAATACAGAGAAACATCCATTGAGGATGAAGGAAAAACATCCATGTCCAACTCCACAGCTAGTGTAGCTCTGGTCAAAGAGTGCAGTGTAGTGTAAATCTAGCCAAATCCCGCATTCAATCTACAGTTCCAGGGTCAAAGGTTGGTTGGCACATTACACTGAACAGATGTAAGAGAACTAAACAAACAAACAAACAAATGAATAAATAAATATTTTTTTTTTAAAAGTAAAAATCAGAAATAAATACTCACAAATCGAGATGAGTTATCGTTTCTTACAGTTTTTGCATTCCCAAAAGCTGGAAGGCAAGGAAATGGCTGAATAAGCACCACAAGTGATGGGAATCCATGTTAACCTTTTGTACAGAACACAACAGACCACTGACCCACTTGGGCAAATGATTGGGATTTGAACTGAATGTTTCCACTGTGACAGAAATGATTGGGAACCAGAAACAAAAAAACAAACTCTGAGACAGCTTAGGGTGTATGCTAAGGAGTGCTTTGTATATGTGTAAGATTGATGCTACACACCCTCCAACACAGGATTGGACTGCAGCAGCTGCTCCTTCACTTTATTCACTTCCAGGCTCTTCCCACACACAGCTGCCACATATGACATCACCAGTTTGCTGGCCTCTGAGGAACATAACCGATCGATCAATGAACACATAAACAAACATGCATCTCAGGAGCGCTCCTCCAGGGAGGATGTAGAAGTTCCTCAAATCACTCTCACTGTCCATTATCACTTTTGGCCATTTGGAGCAAACCAGCTTGTCTGTTTATACCACTGGAACCAGCAATAGGGGTGAAAACAGTACAGAGGCTGACAGGTAAATCCTTGATTTTTTTGTATTTGTGTTTAAAGTAAGGTATGATGGACCCTGGCAGAACTTTTTACTCCACTTTACTGAGTCAATGTGTCACCCACTGTCAGTTAAAAAAGAGCCATGCACACATACAGCTTTGCATTATTGATTTCTGCAGCTGAGTCATTTAATATCCAACAGGTGTCTGTTCATCTACTAAGAAAAACTTCACAGGTCTGCACCCAGTAATACAGTGGTTAGCGCTTCCTAATAGATGAATCACGATATGTCTGTCCCTCCAATCTGCGTACACCATCCATCCATCCATCCGTCCGTCCGTCCATCTATCAGTAACCACTCGCCCTGGTCAGGGTTGCAGCGGTCAGGAGCCAATGACAGAGTCGCTGAGGACAGACCCACCCTGGATGGGATGTCAGCTCATCACACAATTTGTGCAAATAAAACGCAGCAATTTTGGTTTTTTGTAGTTTCTATCTACAATCGTTTACCCGTTTGTTGTGGACAAACGAGTGCATGATTGTAGGAAGTGTACTGTAGTGTCACTTGGATAAAGGTGTTAGCCAAGCACTACATAGTACTCACTCTGGAGAATAAACATCTGTTAAATGAAAAATGTAAATGCATTTTTCCATAATAGGTGCACACTATGCCCACAGTGAAATGTTAAGGTTCAGAAAACTTCTCTGGTCCATCACTGCATCTATGGAGTCTGTGCCATCTTTGATTCTTTAGAAACAATGACAAGGAAACTATCTAAACACAGCATGACCCCTGTTAGGGTGACAAATTCTAACAAAACACATAAATTGCTAAAACATGAAACACAATTTTAAACAATTAAAAAGTCATGTGAGGACAAGGAGACTTCAGTGAGAAATTGATGTGTGAGGAGAGCAAGAGATGTTAGCTTGAAAAGAGGATGAAGAGGTGGTCGCACACAATCAGAGCTGTTCCTTCCAGCCTCCGACTTAAAATCTCCCGTCAAGAACTGAAATAGCTGTCCAGCAGCACAGCCGTATATTATCCACATTTGCTTTTCCCTACTATATATGTGCAGCTTAAGAAAAACCATAGAGTTCAGAGACAAAAATAAAGCACCTGTCTTTCCTGCTCCACTTTCGCCAGTGATGAGGATGCACTGATCTTTGTCCTGGTCCCTCAGTGATCGGTAGGCCTCATCTGCCAAAGCATAGCTGTAACACAGGACCAGAACAAATGTCAGTCACAGCCCTCCGTTCCACTACATAACACCAAACTAGAAACCCCAACTTCCATTACTCATTTTGGTACTTCTGGAAATGGTTTATTCATAACTCTTTTTTCAGTTTAGAATTTATGAAGCCAAAGTTAAATACATGGAAGGTTTAAAAAAAATCCTTTCTCACAAAGTTTTCCCCTGTGGGGGGGTAACTCCTCCTCCTACCAGAGGCCTGGGAGTTTGAGGGTACAGCGCAGTATTGCTGCTCTTCCCAGGATTCTGTTCTTCTGCCTGTTTTATACATTTAAAGTCAGTGGTGTTGCAGTAAGGGGCCTGAAACTAAATTTTCTCTGGCCATTCAAAACGTTAGAATATATTAAGATACCGTTTGCATTCAAATGTTTAATATCTCTATCATCTTCTGGGTTCAAAGTTTTATGACTGGCTAAACAGAGATAGCATTGCTGGCAGCAATCTGCAATTGCCTCATTGCACGTTTATATTTGAACATTGACCTTGAACCTGCAGCAAGAGCTTCATGGCTGTAATATGAAAACAGGTGACAGGATCTTTGGTATATAAAAAAAAAAAAAAAAAAAAAAAAAAAAAACTGAGGTCCCTCTGAGTTGTGTCCCAAAGACACCATTTATACAGGTGACCAATGTGGTGCCAATGAAAAATGTGACTGTAAAAGTCAAATTTGTGGTAAAGCTTTATAACAGAGAAATTACAATTATCTGTTGACTTTTGAGTTCGGTTGCCATGGTACAAAAAGATGGAGGGGAGAGGAAGTTTCAAGCTAACCCTCTGCTTTCTGTGAATGGTTCCTCCAGTTGCCCCAGTGATCCTGATGAGCACAGATGACTGTGCTATAGGCTTTAGTGAAATGAATGGTCACCGACTCCAGTGATGAAAACCACCCAACAGGATATAAAACAATATCTACAGTGAGCGGAGGATTACTTTAATTAAATGTTTCTTTGTTGCCTCCTTTGGGTCCTTCTAATGTTTCCACTCTTTCATATAGGATAGGATAGGATAATAGGATCTATTATTGCCGCCCATCTTAAAACACTTTAACTCTGTAAAACATTTACATTTATTCATTTAGTGAACCACTTTCTCCAAAACAGTTTACAGCGTCAAGCTACAAACCAGGTTTCACCCATTTATACAGCTTGGTTATTCATTAGTAGTATAATTAAGGGTAAGTACTTTGCTGTCATCTAATATAGTAGCAGGTAGGATTAGAACCTGAGTCACTGGGTTCCAACTATCACACCACCTGCTGCCTTGAAAACTGCAGCACAGGTGCTGACCATTTTGTAAACCTCTAAACCCTGAGCTTTCATTTAAAACAGTGTGAAATACAGAGGTACAGACTATTATATTAACTCAGCATTAACTCCATCAAAACAGCAAAGAAAAAAACTGGCAACAAGTAAATCTCTGGGAAGGGAGTATAGTGATTTCCCCTCCATATGAATGTTTTATATTCTGCAGTACATTAGTTGTTACAAATGTACACATACATTTTACATTAGCATGCATTTTACCACTCATGTTTACTTAAAGCACATTTTCATTTTATTATGGCTATATGGGAGACTTTTACAGAACCTACCCAGGGAATAAATCAACTGCACCAGTAACAGCTCAGCTGCAAGAGACTGCAAGTTGACAAATGTGAACAGACTGCGTAAAGAGTCAGTCATGACTGAAAAAACTATATTTAAGTAGAAATCCTTTATGGTGTTACTTAAAGTATAAACAATCCATAGGAATAACATGCCAGCTCTACAATGTAGACCAAGTACTCATAGCACCACTGGGCACTAACTGTTGAGCTCCTTTACGAAAAAGTTATTCATGCATATGTTAAATAAACAAAAAAAGTAAGACACCAATTTATATCTTGTTAAAAACAATTTAAATAACAGTACATCAAAATCAATATTCCTTTTGATTAAAAGCTACAAAACCATTCTAGTATTCAGTCTAACTGCATATGTAGGTGGATGGATGTTTTCAGGCCAAACACAAGCTTTGGTCCAAGTTTGCATGCAAAGCTTACAATTACATACCTTTCGGTTAGCAATTTTTATCCTCATTTTAATTATGATAATAAATTAAATTACCTTTTTACAATCAATTTTAAACACATTTTAAATCACCGTAATAGCACTAGCAGTTTGTTTTAAATTCACTCCTTGTGACCCTTTGTCTACTCTGTGCATCGGTTCTCACCACAAACAAACCTGGAAGGATCTGATTCCTTCTTTTACTTTCCAAGACATGCAAAGAGCAGATCTGATCACCCTGCTGGCCTTTTAACATGTCGAACATACAACTTCTACTGTTACTGAACACAGGGGCAGCAGGAGGCATGCTGGCTAACACTGGTGCCCTGCACTCAGTGGACCTGGCTTCAAATCCCTAATCTTGCATCTGCAGCTCCAAGTGAAGCAGTTACCATGACATTTATGCGTGACAAGCGTGAACATTTGAAAATCTGATCCCCACAAAGCAGACAGTCACACATGGAGACAGAGCTGGACTATCAAACAAACACCCCTAACAAATGGAGTTTCTATAACGGGCCTTGTATTGCCTCCGTTTGACAAAACAGACGTATTTTTGCCGAAAGTTTAATCTGTCAACTAAAAGGCCGGCGAGTGGTATTTAATAAACTTCTTCACAGCAGGAGATGCCATGCACAGTCAGTCTCCAGTGTTATCTGTAGAGAAACTCTACACACTAAAGAAACTACTATGAGTGTATATTTTGGTGGAGGGAAGCTTGAGTCCATATACTGTTCATCATTAAAGAAAAAAATGCTATAAAAGAATCCCAGGCCACAGATACAACTGGAAACATCTACCCCATTCTGAGCTGCTAGGTCTGCAAAAGGATGAAAAGAAGGGTGAACAAGCAGCTTAGGGTGAAGGAACCGAGGGGTGCGGACGTAAGCTTTGTGGGAAAGGCCTCAGCTGATTTCAGGATTTCTTACTTAAACAAACTGACACCCATTGACAATCATGGATCAAAAAACCTGCTACACTGAAAGCTTAGGTTACATGCGCGGATCTGGTTTTGACAAACCATGACTGCATCACATGAAAATGGAGACCTGCAGTATGTGTACATCAGTCCTCACCCGTTTCTGTAAAAGGGGTGGGGAAATTGTGGGGAGCAGGTCATTCCTCACACAAAACCTCTTCAGGGTAAGCACCTTGCTAAAGGGTACTGCAGGACTAAAACCTGTAATCCCCAAGTGCAGCCCCAGCAGATCCAACCACTGCAACACCTACTGTTCTTCAGCGATTGCCTATATAAACATTTCTGCATCATCTAATCGATGGAAAGTGAAAAAAAGCTAATTTTACATTAAGTTTGTTTTTACTTATTTTTATAACAGCTTTATTTGAGATTGTTCGAGAACACAGCCTTCAAAAGTTCAAAGAAACATCCGTATTATTAATGCTGCACTGACTGTGACATAGCAGCTGGATTTACAAAGAAACGGTTACAGTCTAGTCCCAGCTGTGTTTATAAGACACTCTTACGAGTACCAGCATACTCTTTTAAACATGTATTTAGTGTACGAGCCTTATACGAACAGTTATCTTACACAAACAGACAGAGCTACGTGATATTTTAGAAAAGAAAAAAGCTGGGAAATGGTGGTCATTCTGAATCAAAATCAACCAGAGGGCACTGATGCTACCTTAGTTCACCAGAAACACCTGTCTTTGGGGTGTGGAAGGAAAAAAAGGACCACCTGGGTAGAAATTCCCCATAAACACAAGGAGAAGATGCAAACTCCACACAGACAGAGCAGGATTCAAACCAGCATCCAGAGCCTCAGCCCAGTAGACACGAGACAGCAGCACTGCCCACCGCAGCATCATAACAGAGCCTCATACAGAGGAGGCACAGATTTTTGGACTGGGGCAAATGGACTCACATGTGAGGGCTGAGCTCATAGAAGTTCCTGTTGCGATATTCCTCCACTTTGTCAGCTGTGTAGATGGGCAAGGACTTGTAAGGATTCATGGAGATCACAACACTGCCAATATAGGTCTGCAGAGAAAAGGGTAGACATTAAATCCCCATCTCAAACACTCCAAAGGTCTGGACACTGCATAACTTTAAAAGCAGCTAAAAAAGCTGTTTTTTAAGCACAGTAGTTTGGTATAAAAACAAATCAGTGACAAAGTGACCACGGCAAAGAAAACTGTAATGAAATCTCATCCTCTAGTTACGGCTATTTAATGAAAAACATGGAAAAGTGTCTGAATGTGCACGACTTGGTGGGTCCAAGAGTCCTGAAGAGCATGTGGACAGCCACTGTCAAAAAACAAATGGAATCTCATAAATTGGTGCAGGGTCAACGAGGGCATCAGGGATGGAGGTAAGTGATGCCCCTCAAATATAGGCCACCAGCCTACAAGATGGAAACTGAAATGCTTGCTCGCTTGGAGTCCTGGTAGTCTGTTTGAAATCTATGGGTACTATGATAAACATCCTGGAACTTTCTATACACATCACATCAATAAAGTGCCCAGGAGGGGTGGGCAGCCACTAGTATTTGGACTCCAAGAGGTTTATTTTTCTTGGGAACATTGAGAGCTTTTTGTCTGTTTTCCTCTCCTCAGTTCCCAGCAGGTGCATTTAAAAAACTAATAGCCTGTCTATCTTAACACTGTTGTGAGACTAAGTTGTGTCATTTCTCCCCTGTTGATTACCCCTTGGACCTTTGCATTTCTCTTTGTTCCGTGCTCTTTAGAAGAGCACTACATAAAAATAAGTTGAATTTAAATCTCTGGCTTCTCGTGTTCTTAAAATGAGTAATTATGACGCATGAGATTATCACTTTTTCACACAATATACAGCAACCACTCAACTGGACTGAAGGCTAAATGGTGGCTTTCATCTCATGGCACTCAGGTTTTGGAAGGACGGTGAAACCCAAATGGTCTTTGTAAATGCAAGTAAGTGCCTCACAAGCAAAAGTAAGGGTATTAAATGATACCAAATGACTCGTAACAGGATTCCTGATGCAAGTCCATCATGGCTGAAGTACTACAACAAAGACTGGGAGTAGAGCGTTAAGTGGCAAACAGCAGGTCAAACGATGGAGCAGAATGGTTGGACAAGGACAAGAAGTGAAAAAATATGTCAAAAGTGACAAATGTAACACTTTTGCCCAAGGTGACTTACGCTGTTAGATAATGTTTCACCCATGTATACACCAGGGTAGGTACCTTCATCAAGAGTACTACAAATATTCATGCTATATTCATACTTCTGTTTCAAGTGCAGTTAAATTCTGTGAAGCTGAAAAGGTTGCTCACATAGATTTCATTGTGGTTAAAGCGATTCTTCAAGTTCTGGATAAAGGAGTCTTCGGTTAGGGGCTCCAGTAGCACCATGTCCCCCAGCCCTATCATGTTGTCCAGAAGGGACGTCTTCACTTCCACTTTGGACATGATTCCCCTAAGAAATAGAAATAAACAAATAAATAAATAAATAAATGGCATAGACAGACAGACAGGTGAGTAGAGCGGCACACACACAACAATAGATAGATAGATAGACAAACAGATAGATGTACACCAGGTTCTTCAACTACATTTTGACAAGGACCAGATTAATGAAATGTAATGCATAGGGAGATCTAAATATGTTTTGAGTAACTTTATAACTAAAACCTGAAAATGAGGGAAACGATTATTTGTTTTTCTAGTGTCCACATGCGACAAGTCTGAGTCACATGTATATCTTGTAGCATAGAAGAAAGTTGGTATGGACCTGATCCAGTTCTGCCCACAGATGGAAGTGCTGCTGCAGTTCAGATGAACTTCCACCAACTATCAGTTCTAAAGTCAGGGAGCTTCATGAAGCAGCATGAGAAACTGTTTGGCTTTCATCACAGATGATGGATGGATGGATGGATGGATGGATGGATGGATGGATGGATGGATAGATGGATGGGAAAACCCAGAAAAATCCAGAGAATTCCAAAAGCTGTGCTCCTGAAGGGGTCTTCAAAATCCGATATGAAAAACAGTAATGAATGCATAAACAAGCTGGGAGACTATTTCAGCTGCAGTGTTTTGAGTGTTGTGAGGTGAGATACTTGACTCAACTGATTTGACCACTCAAAACGCCACAGTAAAGAGAGCTGCTAAAGTACGAAGAGAACATCTTGCTAGATTCAAGTGCTATTTTTGTTTGTCTTCTCTAAATATGAACATCTGAAAGAGGAGATATATGTACAAAATAAAGAATCTGCCAGTATGCACCATGGAAAACTTGTGGAACAGAAAGTGTGAAAAATGGCATCAGTTTGGCAGAGACACTGGCAGAACATTTGAGGTTACACCCAAAGGACTGTAACTATTAAAACACTACACTACCTACTCTATTGATGAATGCAAACAGGACCAAGAGCCTGTTCATAACTCGGTTTGTTCACACCTTCAACTTCACTCTTACCACTAAGTTACAAGCACTAATGGTCCAAAGCTTCTCATTGGGCATAAGGCATTTTAAGCCCCTGGTCTTGATGCCACTGCAACAAGAATTAAAATTCATTTTAAATTACCAAACGTAAAAATACATCATCCCCAATCCCCCTGTTCAGTCCATTTTGCGGTTATGGATAACGGATCAGAAACATGCTTTCATCTATATTACAATCAAAAACTGAGAGAAACATGCATCATGCATGGCCTTGTTATCGATCACCAGCAATCGCAAACGCTGGACTCGAGCTTCAGTCATTTCAGAAGTGAGTTGAATGAAGCCAGCCCAGCACCCCTCTTTCGCCTGGGTGTGTTTTACTACCATCTAACAGCTGGGTGCGGAGACAGAAGTTTCTTTCGGCTCACAAAAAAACAGTAAATCTAAACAAAAACAGAACAGGGAAGAAAAGAACATTAAAAATATTGAAGAAAATATTCCAATCTTGAAAAGACGTAAATCAAGTGTGTATAATATAAAAAGCTGGAGTGTAACGTGCACGGCTCACTTCTAATGCTGAGGTTCTAAACTCAGCACTAATGCTGTAAGAGACAAACTGAGAGCCAGAGTCCTTTGAGGACTACGGTGTAAAGTTGGACTCCTTCTCAAAGACCTCAATGGTCCATAACAGTAGCGGGACCCCGGCGGAAGCTAACGCTTCACCTCCTATTGTTGACTTCCTTTCCTAAAGAAAGCAACAGAACAAGGAAGCTATAATTTAAACAAAAAACGGTGCTCTTAAAGTTTTCCTTCATTAATCTGTCATTTCTCAGAATTGTCCTCATTACACTAAAGGTCCACGTTCTTCTACTTGATTAAACCCCTAATCGCAGAAAATCGCTAATCATACCTAACGCTGTCCCAACAAGGGCCAGCGGACCCCCAGGAGGGCATGAGAGGAAGCCGTCCGTGAGTGGAGCAAACCAGACCCTGCCTAAATACTGAGTCCTCTCTCCAATCTGGGTGAAGATCAAGAAGAAGATGTCCCACCCTTTGCGATCGGATCAGTTGCCCAAGGTTGGCAAGTCTATCAGGATCATGGTAAACCCGGCAAGCACTCCTCTCCCTTCCGCTCATAAATCACAACTAGATTCAAAGACCCAGATAACAGCCTGTTTTATGACTGGTCATTTAACATCTGCTTGTTGTGAAATGTAGCAACAGTGGAAAAAGTCATCAGATTCGAATTTCACATCTCCTATCTCTCGGTGCAAGACTTTGCTCAGTGTCAGGCAACCTTTGCAAAAGCTGCTTCTTGGGAACACGATTACAGCCGATTATTTCCCCCGATAGGAAACACGGCCAGAAAGCTGGCACGGCAGTAATTAAACTATGCTGAGTCCAGACAGAGAAGTTTACACTTATTTCTACAGAGGGCTCTAAATTCTGCTGAACGGAAGCTCGATCCGAATCTTGGAACTTGGTTCTGTTAAACTATCGACGTCCGTGTTTATTATATGGAATTAATTCCCTATAATAAAATAGATAGGCTATATTCATCAAGCATGAAAAATCGTTCGTTGTCAAATGCCCTCATATATCAGGTATACGAGGGAGCACAACACGAAGATCCTCGGGTCCACGGTGCACAGAAGAGGTGTAAGAAGTCAGGAGGGTGAGAAAAATTTAATGAATGATAATGAGAAGATAATGCAACACATGGATGAGGATAAGAGTTGTTTTGGAGGAGAAAATAGGGAAACAGGAATTTAAATGAATATCCGGGATAGAACACAGATGCTAAATTGAGTGAGTTGTTGGCAGATCAGTTGCTCATAGTCTCACATAACCAGGACACAATCGGTTAAAGGCTTATGCTGCTACAGCAGCCAAACTGTGGCATATTAAGCGAATTATGTGTTTTTATTACTGAGCATGTATGTAAGATGCCAGAAAGCTGGTGCAAAATAGTCACCGTGATGAGATTATTTTATGCTTCAAGTACTGTATATTTGCACCAGTGACAGTAAAATCTCACCACTTAAAATTTCCACTTCAAGACAGAGATCCCCAGGTTGACCCTCACACTGAAAGCCCTTTTTTCTTCGATCTTTATTCATCGTGGAGACTAAGGCTGTAATGCTTTCCCACCTTAACGTCCACAGCCTCTTTCACCACAAACTGCCCTACAAACGCCACCGTTCAGCTCTCTCACTTTTTACCTTGTGTCAGTGTAGTACAGCCAACGTAAATGGACACTCGCACACAAGTGGACAAGCTGTTCTTCCAGACTTCTCCTCAGAACAGCTCTCTGGTTCCTAATTCCTACAACCCGCTGTGCAGCTCTGAGAGCAGGATGTAGACTAACCTGAAATCTCCAACAAAAAGAGTCGGCGAGTCCCCAAATCCTTTCAGAATTAAATCCCTGCAAAGGAACGTCGAAATAAAAAGGTTTCCATTTCTGACACCTGAGTCAAGGACATGAAGTGAAATTCACTCAAATGCTTCTTTACTCATGAGAGCACACAGTGCATTTTCAAGGTTTTCTCAAAATATAACTGAACTATAGCGGCGTTTTCCTGATTGCTCAACATGGCACGTCATCCATGTGCTCTAATTTTACGGCCATTGACCTTGAAACTGGACACACAGCAGCAACACCAAGTGGTATCAGATGCACAGATTTCATATGGATAATAATGTCTACGAATGGCAAATGTAGGGTGGTACTTCATTCACAGATGTTTGAAGCAGCCGGTTTTAATTTTGCTATTTACTGTTTAAGTTCTGGAATAGCAACAAATAGAGTAAAATTCACTGAGAGTCAAAAAAAGGATTCTGTACCTGAGTCCTGTATATCTGTTCACAACCAATGCCTTCCCTTGTCTGCAGTGAGCCAACAGCTCAAATAATCTGCCACGTTTTTATATGTCTCTGTGTTTGTCACACTTTCACATTAGTCATATTTCCTACAATAGCAAATGTCCACAAATCAAAAGATGAATTTCTGGTACACACATCCTGCCAGTTGTTTTTTCCATTAATTTAACATGGGGGTGGGGGGGTGTTATATCACCCTCAGGACCACGATTTATGACTGTGCCATAGAACAGATGTCGGGTGGACATGGGGGGGGGGGCATTTGCTACTGTACGTGGTGTTGGCTTTGCTCTCACTTCTAACTCAACAGCAGACTTGTGCCAGATGGTTAACAGAACAATAAAATCCCCAATATCAAAACCAGTTCTCAGCATTGTGTCCCCAGATGTGGGAAACCACGGTGAGCGTTTTTATTATTATTACTAGCACGGCCCAGAAATGTGTATCGGAAGACAACGGACGCCAGAGAGAGACACATGCTGGTCACGGTGAAGGGGAAAAGAGAAAAAAAAAAAACAATAAACTTTATTTTCCTTATATCACTAATATGTGCAGCGGTGTGTGTGTGTCTCGTATAATTTCTTTCATTTTTACATTTTAATTAGCACACATAAAACAGCTACTGGCTCCTCGGTCAGATGTGCAAATAGTACTAGTGCTAGATAAAATATATACACATTAATATAACAAATTATACACAACTTTGTTACCTTTAAACACGTTCAATTTAATACATTTGTGTGTTACATTGCTCTGCTGTATAGCTGCAGTGTATCTAGCGCTGCAGGTCAGCTTGGATAAAGGTGTCAGGTAAATACAGCACAAGAGTCATCATAAGTGGATTTGGAGAAAATCAATAATTATCAGTGTCATTTTTTCCACTTATACTTTAATCGTCTTTCGCACTGCGTCTCACTCCTGTATAAGCACGAGTTACCCTGCGCCCCTGAAGCTACCTGGACTACGTCACTGAAAGGTATCCCCACATCTGCAGTCGATGTAGACACAACCTCGACATGCTGCTCACTCAGGCTGCACTCCAGAAGAAACTGCTAAACGTGTCCATATATTATACATATTTTTCCCTTCAAATTCGTAAGATATTCCTTTGTTACTTGATTCATTTTAAATATCAAAGACTTCTTCAGGCTGTGTTAAGTTTTGCGCACGAAACTGTGCAAAGAGAGAAAGAAATAAAACTGCAAGAGTTTGCACCTGCCTGCCGACGCGCCGCTGTGCCAGGAGAAAATGCGAGAGGGATCTGCGCCGCCGGCACCGGAGGCTCCGCGGGGGTCCGAGCGGTCAGTGTTGAGGGGCTCGGGTGTGACTCTCGGGGGAGGAGCCCGCAGCGACCGCCCTCCACCGCTGCTCAACACGCCCATGTAAGTAACCTGCACGTCAGGGAACGGCGCCCTCCCGCGGCTCCTCTGTGCATTACAACATGAGCAAACGCACCAAACCAAGTTCACTTCAACCTCAGACGTCGCCGGAGGGTCGAACCTTTTTTAAAGCCGCGCATAAGCATGTTTCTTCATTTCTCATGTGTCCAGGGAAGATACTTTCCTGATGTAGTATAATATACAAACGTCCGTATTTCATTTATATCAAAGACGAATTATGGCATTAAGCACCAAATTCAAGACCGGGCAAAAGGGACGAATAGAGTAAATAGCGGCATTCGGGTACAGAGGAACTTTACCATTAACTCTTATTTATTTTTTCATTCCTTCATTCATTCACTCTAAATCTCGTTTGTTTTCACAAGCTGACCAGACCAGCAGAGGTCCATCCACGATTCTACTTTATTTGCGCACTGCTGACAGGCAGATATTATGATGTTTAATGGAAATGCCCCCACAAACATGGGGGGGGGGGGTCGGCTTTTTTTTTAAGTTCAGATATATCAGCCGAGCTGGACAGAAATTTCTCTCAGTTCTCATAGTCTGACAGGCCAAATATCCTTAAAATGACTTATGGGAACTTTCATTTTCAGAGATTTCCGGGGCCTGGTAAGTTGATACAGAAGTTTGCAAACAGAATCATGGCTTTAGTTCAATATACAGAATCTACACAGTGTGTCAGAGTCCAACTGTCCTGCTGTAACAATATCCCACCGTGCCGCTGTGATAGGGTGGATGGTTTATTTTTTCCTGAATCTGACAACATCATTTGCTGAGTGACTGTGGCGTGTATGAAAATCTAGCAGGCAAAATGTTTTTTCTTTCTTTTTCACAAATCGGATTCCGACTTGATTTTTTATTAAATACCTGGTGAACAGCCCGATATCTGTTGACCGAGGGAGGCTCTACTATGAGCAGATGACACAGTTCTAAGGTTCACAGCAGCACCAGCACCACCACAGAGAGGTGACTGTCCCCTGGTTTGGAGGTCCTCTTCAGCACACTTGAATGCTTGTTTTCCTTTTTAGAGAAATAAACAAGATACATTGTCAGTAATAAATATTATTGTACAAAATAAATGCACTTCAATATGTTTAAAGACAAGGTTTAGATCACATCTAAAAGTGCAGAGGAAGAATGCTTTCAGCAGGCAGGAATAGTAGAAACAAAGCAGCGGCTGACAAAAAAATAATGGAAAGATTTTTTAAAAAATTCTCATAAGGAAGTGTAAACGTGATACCTAGAGTAACTGTGTGGGAGGAAGGAATTGTTCTTCAATGAGTGAAACTATTTAACCTGGTCGAGATGGGTGCAGTTTTCAGGTTGAGCACTATTGTCATTAAGTTATGCCAAACATATTTTGGCACTAAGAATTAGCTTTTATTTCACTCTACAAAGAGAGAAGGACACCTGCACCGAGATACATTGCAGTAAACCTTCCACAGCTTCATCAAGTTCATTCTAGTACTCTGGTGGCACCAGGGCGATTTAATGTCGATATGGAGCAAATCAACCTGGTCAGCAGTGTCTACTCAACATCTCATAACAAACCAGAAAACTGCCAAATGTTTTCTCATCATGGAATATACAGCACTCATGTGCAACGTACCACATTCAGCTACTCACCTAAGAGAGTTCATTCTTTCCATTTTTCCGTAATTTAGAATAAGAATTCAGCTGTTTTAGATCAACTCATTTTATGTGTGCCATTCTTTGAATATCAACGGTAAACATTTTAGGGAAAAAGTGAGGGTTCCTTTTTGTGCAGCACTGTGGCTGGACAGTTTGCTGTCATCCAATCCGTAACAGCTGGCAAGTTCCAGTTTATGGTGGTGTTTCTGCTGTCACACTGTTGACTGTCCAACTCTCAGGTGGTTCTTTACTGTCAGCGCTGGTCCCAGCATGATGAAGGATTATATATTATACAATTATACATAGAATTGTACAATGCGCTTTATACAACTCCTTTAAAGATGGATATTTTAATGGATTTTACCCCATATCTCACTTAAAAGCATTTAACTAAATGTAATAACAGTGGTGGAATGAGTAATGAGTGCAGGCAGAACGTGTGTCTGTGTGTAGCTCTTTGGTGTGTTGCTAAATGTATTCACTGTATCCTCAGAATTCTGAGCAGTTTTGTCAAAAAGATGCAGCTAAATGTATGAACATAAAGGCTAGTGTGTAAATGTTGGGTAAATATTAATTCATCTGTCTACACGGATTTATTATTGTCATATAACTTCAGTTTGCTAGCAAACAAAAAATCACAAGCTAATAGTTTTGCAGTCAAATGCATCACAGACAGGTGTGTGTGACACGCCTGCTTTCTGGTTTGGAAATAGTTTTGACTGTGTCTGACTCAGTCAAGTTTCTATTAAGTTGGTGTCTTTTCAGTTACTACAGTTATTAGAATTTTAGGATCACTAAATGTGTACAAGGATAACATACATTTAGTGCACACAATGTTCCCAACAGCTTTATTACACGGTACAAGTACAGTTTGTATAATATTGCATTTATGCTGAAAATTGATTTAATTAATTATCACTGACGACAGAATACAATTTTACATCCTTTTTACATCACAGTCGTTTATTATTCAGATTCAGTACTTCCCGGACGCTTTAAGCTGTCCCCTAGAAGTTATTCCTAACTGTAAGAGATTCAGTTCGAAATATTTCCATGTCATTAGTAGTTAAAAGTAGTTCTTTTGTTTGTTAGAAATAATAATAATAATAATAATAATAATAATAATAATAATAAATCTTCAGGTTTAAGTCGTACATTAATTGTATATTACAACGATAAGAAATAATTCCTGATATGCAAAGAAAAAAGGCAACCGGCGACAGGTGATGCAGAAACGATAAAAGGCAGTTTCTGAGTCCTCAACAAGATAAAACGCGGCACGTTCTCTCTGATGTATCCATTATCTGGGTTATAATATTTACTTTATTTAAACATCGCTCGGTGTGATTTATTCTGCAGGTGCGTGAGGCGACGGCACACCTGGAGGTGTAAGAAGTACAGTGAGCCGTTTCGTCACCGCTCTGGGCGAAACCGGTTTCGCCGCCCTTTCACGGTACGGGCTCGGAAAGAGTCACGAGCTCCTTTACGCAACACGTCACGAGACGACTCGAGCGCAGCGACGAAAGCTGAACGTTTCTTACTGTTCGCTAAATAACAAGAAAATGGCAGCGATTCAAACTAAATTATACACGTCATGCATTTGTATCATATGAGCGTGCAGTAAATAGAGCAGTTGAGTGTAAAAACTGAGGTACTTTATAAATCGGTTTATACTACCTGTTGGCGATCCGGGATGTCTGGGGTCCCTTTGTGTTGCTGTTTTTTTTCTGTTTTCTCGTCACCCACCCACATTAGCGCCACGTGCCGGTACATAAGAATTGTCCAGAATAACTCGAAACTCAGATGCAAAGTTAAACTTGATCTAAAGCGCCATACAGCATATGAGCGGAACATTTCGATTTGTGTGCATTTCTCCTCGGGCCGTTCAGAACGAGCACCGTCGCACCCCGCCGGTTTGGCCCTTTCTGTCGCCTGGGTCTCCGCCCTGGACCAGGAACCTACAGCAGGTTCTGGGGGGACAGTAAAGTCCCCACGTTGTCCCTGGTGAGATGTTCCCCTGGGTTCGCCTTACTGCTCGCTATCAGTCAGCAGTTGTGGGTGAACAAGCTTACAATCACTTCACTTCCCACGGCTTTTTACAATCAGATAATCATTTGAAAAATAAATGGCATCATCTGTTAAAACACTTAAGTGACAGTGTTGACAGTCCTGTTTGCGGATATTCATTCCGCCATTATATCTGAGGAGGGAAATTCGCTAAAAGCAGAATCACTGGTGACAAGAGCCGGTAACAGCGCAGCCTCTTTTTTAAACAGGGCAGCTTCAGGCCATTGTGTGTGTGTGTGTGTGTGTGTGTGTGTGTGTGTGTGTGTTTGTGGGGGGTGGGGGTGTTAACCACACCCAGACAAGTGTGCGCCGCGGTTCGGTCTGTCTTGTAGCTGTATTTATTGGAAGTGTCATTTGACTTGGCTGTGACAGCTTTACGGGGACAGCGGGACGCGCTTAGTTAATCACAAATTTTATTGTTTTTTTTTTAAAATAATAATCTGAATTATTTTAAGTTTTGACGACGTTTCATGAATGGCCAACGCCGTAGCATGGGCCTCGGCGGTGAAATAAAGGGCTCACCTTGCACCGGAGATTTCTAACAGTTTGTTCTGAGGACAAATCTGATGAAGGTAAAAAACAATAAACACAGCGATCCGTCCCCTGCGTTTCCTTCACGTTTGAGCACCTGAAATACGACATATTGCACGAAGCCTGACGGAGAATGAACGTCTAATGCGGCGCGGTGCGCTTTGGGGGGGAGAAAAGAGCGGCAGCTTCGCGCCGAGTGTCCGATCGCGTGTCCGCGTGCGCTTTCCCGCCGTTGTCCCGTATCTTTATACATGTTCTGTTCGGCGGTTCGGGAAAAGTTCGACTGTGCAGAAAGGACCACTTAGTTTTGTAGCCAACAGTTGGGACAGTGAGCAAAATCTGAACTCAGCGTTATCAGGACGGGGTTTCTTCCGTCTTTATTAAACGGACCTGTTTTATCGGTATAAAATTACTTGCTTTGTAACCCTAACGAGGTCACCGAACTGACAGAAATGGCTCAGAATTAAGGTCAGTTTCACTCCGTCCCACGTTTTGTTCGTCACTGCAGACTTTGCTGACAGACTTTGGAAGTTCTTTTCCTCAGTTTCGCCTTTTTGTCCTCTTTTACAGATGGCATTTTTTCATCAGCTCCGACTTCTGCTGTGGAAAAACGCGCTGAGCGTTTACCGGCAGCCGGTAAGAACCGCGTTTTCTTCCATTATCTTAAATCCAAATCCCTGAATCGGCGAAGGTGACAAACTGCAGTCACATTAGCTTAAAGATGATTAAATCAATAATATTTTCCAGGTTTATATCTGATTTATGTCCATTGTCACTTAACGTGCATTATTTTCAAACGTTTAACCCGTCGGATCACGAAAAAATCACTGCGCAAAAACCCAGCAAGAAAGATATAAAAATGTAATTTAAAACATGATGTAATGATTTTTTTCCCCATTCAGATATGGTCACTTGCACTTATCATATGGCCTCTGGTGATATTTCTGATTCTGGCCATAACCCGGTCCCAGTTTCCCCCCCAACTACAAAGCACATGTAAGTATTCATGGGGGGTATCTTCCCTACTGGCACCTTACTGGTATTTGTGGATTTTCCATAGTTTTCAGGATAAACACCTCTTCTTGGTGCTCCTACCTTTGTGTGTGAGATCAATAGCGTGACCTCTTGGAAAGTTAAAATACGAAATAAAAAGGCAAACAATCTGAAAGTTTACAGTAAGATTGTATACAGTGTTACTGTCCTCTCTGTCCATCCAGCCATTTTTCTGTATGTTTAGAAAATATTTTCCAGCAGCCTAGTAGGTAAAGGTGGGTTGCAGCCTCGTCTTTTGCTGGCAGAAGAAACAATGCAGTTGATTGCAGGGCTCATGCGTCCACACACACACACACACACACACACACACACACAAGAGCAATTTAACCATCATTATAACTGGGTCAGAATAAATAAGAAGCATCGAGACAATTTTAACCTGCACTCCGTGTTTGCCGACACCCTTGATGCAGCTATAGAGACTGTTGGTATCTTTTGAAAGGCCATAAACACACCGTTCTATCAGTTATGTCAATTTATTCCATCCACTGGTTGCTAGTCCGCTGATGTCAAGCTAGTTTGTATTTATATCTGTGGCTCTTCTCACAGTGAGATTACCTGGCAGCTAAATGTGCATTGGCAGCTTTGCACCGGTGTTTTGTTCTCAGATGCTCTGGCTGTTGTAAGATTCTTTGCTGCCATTTGCAAGCCTGACTTAAGACTTTCATTCTTTGCTTATGGCTTTAGGCACTGGATCGCTGTATTTGGAAGCTACATTTGTATTGGCTGGATGATGACATAACTGTGTATTTTCCTTTTTGTATTGTTCACATGAAATATTTTTGTGGTCCTTTTTCTGTCTTTAATCCCTTGACTGGACAGAAACCATGAAGTGCTTCACTATGAATGAGAAGGGCAGATTTTGAGAATATAATATTAACAGTCACTATCTGTGTATGCTCAGCGACTGCTGTTATCCCTTTTCTAAGAGACATCTAGTGTAAGGTTTGTCATGATGTACAAAGCAAATACGTTAGATGATTGTCACTGAATTTTTGAATGGAAGTTAAGTTTTATAGGAGATGAAGGAATTAAGCCGAATATTCTTTTTTCTCCCCCGTAAGACACCATAAAACCCAAATTCACAATTTAGATTATGATCAGGGGACATTAGGCTATGACAATGCCCATGATGGAATACCCATCCATCACAGACACACACACTCATACACTAGGCAATTTAGAGTGACCAACTAACCTGAAACGAACCATTTTTGATCAAATTAAATTCTTTAGGAGGACAAAGGTTTCTCTATATTGATTACTTCGTGACACCTATAAATACCATTTAGCGTAGGCCTCCATATACTGCATAGTAAATGAAATTATTTTACAGTCCAGCCACAATTTCTCAGACTGTACAACAAAGAAGAAGTTCTGTCTCCTGAAAGGAAACCCACACAGACATGGGGAGAACATGCAAACATCACACAGACTAAGCTGCATTGAAGTTCATACCCAACCAGTCGTCAGGCTGGGAGGCAATAGTGCTATGCGCTGAGCCACCATTCCACCCAACTTATACCTGGGGTATTTTTTTACTGTTTTTAGTAATATAAATGTGTCTTTAATATTTTACTTTGAAACTGTAAGTAGAACTTCACACTCCCTGCTCGAAGGCCCATGAGCATGGTGAGGAGTCCAGCTCTTAGATATCCTGTAATATTTATTTTTTAAAGAGATACTACATCAGAGATGCAGGATTGGTCAGGGGATAGGAAATGGGCCTTGTTTTGCAATTGCTATTTGACTTTCGAGAGAAAGGGAGCTCTTTTGTCCTAAACTGCTGTACAAACTGTATGCTGTACAGACTGCAAAGACGAAGTTAAACACACAGAAAGGAAACTTGACTGAGGCAGATAAGGCAACAGCGGATTCCTTACTACTCCTCTGAACCTGACAATCACTCTACAAGACAAAATAACTAAAAACAAGGGCACACAGTATGTGCTAAATTAATGGAGAAATAGTCCCTCGATATTTGGAAAATTCGGTATCTGACTCGTTTTCAGGGATGAATTACATTCTGATACAGAGGGATTACTGTGTTATTATTATTGTTGTTGTTGTTAACTTTTTTTCACCTGTCTCTGTTCCTATAGGTTATGTTGCCCCCAGGAACCTTCCCAGTACTGGGTTCTTCCCCTTCTTGCAGACCCTCATGTGCAGCACTGACAGCTCTTGTAATAACACGTCCTACCAGCCGTCACAGTTACAGACTACAAAGTCTTTGCACTTACCATGGGGTCACGATGATGCCTATAGGTACGGCTGGCCTAGACTCTACCAAAATTAGAATAATCACACAGTGCTTAAAATACTCCATATAAAATGAGAATCGACTTAGTCTCACATTCAAATACTGATGTTGCTAAATTTTTAATCGAGTAATTAGGTCTGTGTTTCTCTTTTGCATTATTTTTATGAGTACTGTGGTGCAGAAATGTGTCTTTTTGTGGAAATAGCTGAAAGTGTTTTAGCTGGGCTGGTCCCTCTTAGTGGCAACATGGCATTTAGCAGGTTAGACAGGCTGGGTATGTTCAGAAATATTTTAATGTCCTAGAGTTACCGCTTATCACTGTTGTTCCCAGCAGTGATGGGGTGTGTCTACCATTTCCTTTGCGTTTATTTAATAAGACTGGAAGGAAGTACTAATATTACCATTAAGGTACTCCCATTATAAATGATGTGTCTTATATGCACATTAGCAATTTAATTTGGCATATGAGGTGAATCCATGAATACAGTTGACAGGACTATTAAATGCTTACGTGTAGGTGTGTTGCTGACAGGTTACACTTGAATCCCACTTGTCAGCGCTGCATTACATTGGTTTTCATGTTGCCATTGTTTGTTCTCCCAGCTCTGTTACAAGGCCATCTGTCCAGATATAGAGAAAATCTTAAAACCAGTTTGTTTTTTTTTCCTCATGACAAGCTGAGTGACTCCTGTGGAATGCATTTATAAGCTCTTATCAGGTGCACTGTTCTTACAGTGTCACAGGAAAGTAGGCGCTTTAAGAACATGGAAACATCAACACTAGTACATGCTTCTCAAAGCCCGTCTCATTTTTCACCCCGATTGATGGACTCATATACATTCATTGTTTTTTGTTTTTTTTTTACAAAGGTTGTTTTGTTAGTGAAAGGACTTAACTTTATTTTATGAGAATCCCAAAATGCAAGTATATAATTATCTTCTTCATACCAATGGTCATTCTCGCCATTATGGCTGAATCATATAGTGAAATTTAAACATAAATAAATGACAAATGTATTTTGTAAAGTGTAACTGCATTGTTTACTCTTTAGCTTATGAGTGTGTGTGTGTCTGTCTATGTAAATTGCCTTCTCACCCAATTTTCCCCTGTGGGTGGTAACTTTCGTCTGACTCAGGCCTCAATGTGTAATTATACAATACACACACACACACACACACTTTTTTTTAAATTGTATTTTTCATTCACTGTTGTATGTGGAGTTTTCACTCTGCCTGTCATCTTATTTCAATGCCAGGTTATCACTGCTGTCACTGAAGCCTCCAGCCCTGGCCAACCAGCAACGGAGTCTGAGGAGCATGGCCCTTGAAGTGCCACCCACTGAGCAGCCTCAGCTCCCACAGCTGTGGGACCGCATACTGAGTACGCCTCCCTTTTAATACGTCAACATCTCTAAAAGGACTTTCGGAAAGAAAATGATACATTATAAGTCACACATGCACATAACTTTTATGCAAATATATTATTCAATTATAGGAACTTTAAATGTTACATTATACATTAAAACTTTCATGCTGCCATGACCACCTCTGGAAATGGTTTCATTAAACTGCATTTTACCAAGATGGTGAGAAAAATCAAACCTCTGTTAAATTTAAAGTTATTTAATAACACTTAGTTGTCTAGTTGTGTAGCACTTTTGTAATCTTTATGGCATATTGTCTTAACAAAATAATTTCTGTTTGCTTTTAAGATGTCAGCAGTGAAGATGCATTCAACTGGGCCTCATCCACAGTGAACACAATGAACAGCACCGTGCTGTCAAATCAGGTGGGTAAATCAAGAAATGGTCTTTTTATGACCCTAAGGCTTTTTCTTCCTTCTACCAGTTGTTCCCGGTATGAAATGTGCGAATTTATGCTGTATAAGTTGTTTGAGTAGCTATGCCAACATACTCTGTAATTTAGTTTAATCCTTAGATATTTCATCACATCAACTTGTTGCTTACAAACCAGAAAATATTTTGTTTGCTTTATACTTTGCAAATATAAAGTTATGACTAATAGATTTCTTTACTGACAATTTAAACTAAATAAATAGAATTAAATTAAAATAGATTAGGTAGAAACTTAGATTAAAAAATTACATAGAAATAGATTGTTAAGTGTAAGGCACATATTGTACTGCAATTATGACAAATAACATATTGCTAATGCGTATTTTAATGTAGAATTTACACGGTTTATTTTTGCTTAATTGTTGGAATTTATATAAACTCCTTTTTTTAAGCTTTAACAACTATTCATAATCCCTAACTGAGAATTATTTTAAAAATTAAAAAAAAAATAAACTGAGGCTCTCTCTGTATTAGATTGTAAACACGATGATGGACTCCATGAACACACTGAAGAAGTCCCTGTGCACTGCATCGCTTTCTCTCCTCAATGTCTCAGCACAGTATTCCTTCAGTCCACTCACATTTGGCCTTATTGAATTCTGCAAATCCAACAACACAGTGCTGGAGGTCTTCTTGCTCATCTTCAACCAGGTAGAGCAGCGCTCCATAGCTCAACAACAAAGGAATGTCCATGTTTCCTAAATCATGCGTACATATTTTTAAAATGTTAGCTTTTTTCACCATCAGTTTTCAGTGAAATTGTGTGCTATGATCTGGGTCCAAATCCAAGAGGCATGCAGCGTAAGTGGGGAGAAGCCTGGAAAGAGCATCACTATGTCCTAAATCTGACATTGTTTTGATGGGTTCCACTGTTCATTACGATGAGTTCAACTCATTATTAGAGTGCTCCATAACAGCGTAATAATGATTGTTTCTGACGTTAGTATGCTGTTGGTCCACAGGCGATCATGGAGGTGCTCCTGACAAACCCGATGAAGGGGCTGCAGACCGTTGAAGAGGCTGTCCTGATGTATGACCAGCTGCAGCTGCAGCAGCCATTGTGGAACACCCTCCTTGGTTTACCTAAACTCTTCATGGCCTCCAGTACAGAAGAATTACTCCAGGAAGGGGATGCACTGCTGAAGAACATCAACAGGTGAGGGAAGAAAGAGGGCCAGTTTATACACTGACTTGTTGCTCAAAGAAATGAATGCTTGCTAAACAGAAAAAAAAGAGTTAAGATTACATTTCAAATGTAAAATTCCATTTTTAAGGAATGTCCTCAGTTTGCTTACAAGGCATGAAAAGTATTGTTTACAATAATAAAAATAAAACATTAAAAAACTTGCCACTTTTTATCTGCATTTTTATCTGTGGTACAGCCCATCCCTGATTTAGCAAACCTCAATTTTACAGGCTTTGGATTTTACGGAGCATTGCAAAAATATTCCGGGTAAAAATATAGAAATCATAAATACTGAAACTATTTTAAAGCATAATGTAAAGGAAAACATAATTACATATTATACATTTTCACCTTCTTTTTTAACAAAAAAATTAATGTATGAGTAAGGTTTTAAACAATGTTGATACTGTATCTCTAAAAAAACCTTCCAAACAGCTCCTTGGTTGGTTTCATGAAGGTGGAGAAGTGCGTCCCAGTCACCTTAAAGCAGCATTTGGATTCAGCCATAACGACAAGAGTGCCTGTTATTCGGGGGTTTTTGTCTACAGTTTAGTGTACCACAGTACTAATTTTTTTATTTTATGAGGCACTTTACATGCACATTACACGCTACACTAGGTTATAAACATGTTTCTGTAGTGCAGTACTTACAGCACCACAATAAAAAATATAACACTTTTGATTTTCCAGACTTTCCTCAAATCAGAACACATCCTCTCCCACATACAGTCTGGAAAATAGTGGATGGACTGTAATGTAATTTTATTTACTGTGCAGTATATGGAGGAACTGCTGTGAATTGTATTTATAGGTGGTATGATTTCGTCAATATGGAAAAAACCTTGCCCTCCTAGAGGTCTCAAAGGAGTGCCCTTTCTTACACATATGGTGATGACTAGGCATATGTCACAGTAGCTGGATAATAGGTTAAACATTTTCATCCTTTAATCACTTTTATCTTTTCTTCCTGCTGTTTGCACAGAAAGCATTCTGTATGGTATGAGTAAGTGCCACTAACAAAACAGGAAAGCTTTTTTCATTGTCTTGGTATTTTTAACCCTCTTCATTTAATTTTATTCACTGGACAATATATAGAGGTCTGTTATAGATGATGTGTGTAGGTGCCTCATATTCATTATCAATGAATGAAATGTTTGTTCTGCAAAAGAAGTTCCCATCCCTAAAAATAAATAATTTGGTTAGATTTTTTGAATGACAACACGTTTTCATGTATTGTTTTTGTGGAGGGGTGGGGGTGAGGACAAAAAATGTGCTGATGAACAGTTTGTTGAACAGTGTCATAAGTCATGATTTAAAAAGTGAATGGGCATAAAAGATTTCTTTCTGGTTCTTGAAAGCATTGTGCCATGTTTAATGGCAGGTGTGGCACCAATATAACCTCTTCTCTTTCACTCCCCATTCAAATATGTTGCTAGAATTAGTGAATGTTGCAAGACTGGTTTGCTGAGGGTGCGGATTCACAGTTTCTTTTTTCAATGTGTATGGTTTTTTTTCCTGGACACTTGGTGGGGGGGGGGGTGAGCTGTTGATATATAAGCTCCATTGTGCCTCTAACAGCCTAGTGGCCGAGTGTCCGACATAGTGAAAGACATCGGCGATGATCTTCTGAATTTTATTTCTTTACATCAGATACATCTGTAATCCAAAATGTCTGTAGTGAACCCTGATTCTGTTTTTGGAGTAGAATCCAAGCCACTGTAGTCCTGCATCAAACATGCCATTGCTAGCATTGAGGAAATTAATGAAAATTAAGTTAAATGGCAATGTAACAGCACAGCTGTGTACTGAACAGTAAGACCTTTTTATGAAAAGGTGCATATTTTTGATGATCTGTTTTTTTTTTTTTTTTACAGTCACATTATATGAGGGTTGTGTGTACATATAAACCTCTGTGTGGGTGTGTGTTTGTGTGTGGGGATTTTTACAACCCCTTCCGGTGGCAGAGACTGAATAAATGGTGTTTGATGGTGGTTATTCAGTGTTCATCTGTGCTCCTGATGTTGACCACTTACTGTGTTCTGCTGTCTCCTGTCCCACCTCATCCCTCCCATGTTAGGACTGCTGTGGATATACAGACCCTTTTCCCTCAAGCAAAAATTCCAGTCTCTGTTATAAATCCTGCAATGGACACAGCAGTCAAGCTCCTGCAGTACATTCGAAACTGGCCTCTGAACGGTACGGTATATATACGCCCTCATATTGCTGATTGAGTTTTTAATAACTAGTCGTGATCATTGGAATGAAACAGAAGTCTCAGTGACAACTGCTTGGTGACAGCAGAAACTAAGCAAAGTTGCAAAATGCCGCCTAGAATTCTTTAATAATCCACAAAAGACTTTTGTTCTGCCTTTGCTTTGTTTTTTTTCTTCATATCACTGTGTCTCATCTTGCTCCGTTTACCCATACAGTCCTTTGTTGTAAACTTGGCTTTCACAGCCACACGATGTTTCATAAACTGGCCTGGGATCTATTCACAAGAAATGCTGAGGCGTACTACTACTATGACTGAGTGGAGTGAGGCAAAGTGATTTGTCAGGTTATGAGAAGAACACTGGATGACAGGGCATCCCAGAGACCCAGAAAGTCAACATTAGAACTCTAACCACCAACATCAATCTTTGCTGTCTCCTCACGTAACGCATCTATTTGGCTGCATAGGGAAAATAAGCCCACATAAATAAATAAAATAAATTCCTGCATAATTTGCAGTGTGATATTTATTTAGATTTGTTTTAGGTTTACATTTGTATTTACTGTTTGGTGACTGTACAATGTTGGGATTTGCAGTCATACAAATGAAGCATTTTAAATAAAACTGTGGAAATGAAAACTGTCCTCAGATGAAGGCATTTGAATAATATTATAGAGTAACACATTAAAACCAGTAAAGAAATTTACCAGAAGAGTTTAAGGAGAGATGAATAAAAGAAGGATTAAAGTAAGGCCTCATTGCAGTAATACAGATCATGGAATATCTTTCCTCCACAGTTCTACAGTCTTCTTGTCCCCATAGCAGTTCTATTAATCTGAACACTGTTTTGGCTTTATGGTTGTTTTTAGGTGTCAACATTAGTCTGAGTGATTTCATCAAAGTTCCGAACAACTCAGCTGAGAACAGAGCAGAAATGGCCCAACAAGTGGCCGCAGTAAGTTGTGCCTTTCCTTCTCTTTATAACACATATGAAAGTAGGTCCCTCGCTGAGAATAAATCATACAGATTCAAACAATGTATGTATTTATTTTATTGAACGAATTAATGAATGAATTGGTCACCTACCTACACACGTAATTGAGACCTAGAGGTGGTTTATCAAAAATGTGTTAGCTGAATGTGACCTGAAGCTGTTATCAAGTCTATGTGCAGCTACTGGTTTATTACAAATGGGCAAAAATAGATGCGATGAATTAAATGACTGTCCTTCAAAAATCCTTTGTCTGTTTCTGTATCTCCGTCTCTCGTAATATGCAGTTTACCCTGTTCACTGTGACCTTGTTACATTGTACATTGTTTTGGGAAAAAAATCTAGGTAAATGAAATATACAGGTAAACAGGAGGCAATAGTGGGGGGGGGGGTAAATTTGAACAGAGCAGTGGACTCTTTTTCCCCTCCCCTTCTTCTGATCACTCTATCTGAGATATTTGCAACATTTTATAACTTAGAAAACCCAGAAAGAACTAGAATATGATGTTGGTGCACAGCTGCAGCTCTTCTTTTAGCCTAAACGTAATATGGAATTCACTAATGCCAATACATGCATGACAATAAAATATTAAAGCATTATTATAATAAATTATAAAGAGACTGTGTAAATTGCGTGCTACACCTATCCCCCGGATTTGAGCTCCCAGGTTCCGAGTTTCCGACATAACCAGCGCTATATATTATCTCCTGACTTATCCAAGTCCAAAAGTCCCAGCATAACAAGTTCTATCCAAGCAAAGCTGGTGTACATCAGAGAAATATTTGAAATTAGCACAGGTACAAGTGCAATGTCAGGTGACGCTGCATCTGCATCTGTCTTTCCCTCCTGTGCTGTTGTGTTCAAACATTGTTTGCTTTCTCATGGTTTCGGTCACTTCTGTTGATTCGGTAAGTCCTCCAGTAAAAGTCCATTGCAGTAGTTGTATTTAATCTTTTTTTTTTTGGACAATTAAGTGTTTGTTGCTATTGCTGCTGCATTTATTTAATGCTGGTACATAAACAGCAGCAGTGTTCAGTACAGACTTCATCATCTTGATCACCAACTATCAGTAAAATGAGATTTCAGCTGGAAAAATGAATCAATAACCTGGAAAATGTTTTCATCTTTACCCAACATGTATGGGGCATTATATGAATTTATAGTGTCCCAGTCAAGTGGAGCTGACTTCCTTACTCAATGTGTCTCTTGTACAGATGCTCCAGGAATGGGGTATCAAGGTGTCCCCATCAGATGTGGCCTACGCGATCTCACTGTTGAACAACCTGCTAAATGCCTACAGCTCAGCCAACCAGACCTTCTTCAACAACTTCAGTGCTTTCCCAGGCCAGAGCAACCAGTTTCCAGTGAACCTGGAGGATCAAGGGTATGGACCTTTAAACTGACACTTACCCTTGCTGCTTTGTTATGGTGACGGAAAGAGGGTTTCAGAACTTAAGTATGGAAATACAGCCGTATGCTTGTTTGATAGTGCATGGGAGAGATGAGGTGGAAGGGTGGCAGTGAGGTAGAGAATTTGAGTGTTGAAGAAGTTGGGCTGCAGGTGGTGACTGGTCATCAAGTTAGATATGATTTTTTTTGCACTGAGTGAGGGAACGGATAAGAGTTGTGTACCTTCTACACAGCAGTGATGAAAAGTTGTGGAACGTAATGACCAAGATAAGAGAAATGGTTTAGATAGGGAAGATAAAGAGCTAAGTACAGTGTCCTGTGGAACAACTTTTGAGAGAGGTTGAGAAGCAGAGATGGACTTTACTTGAACATCAGGGTTTAAATATCCCCGTTCTACAGCTGTGAGTTGTTGTGAGGAGGCAAAGAGAGTACAAACTCACTAGCGTTCCTTTAGGTGGGTAAGATGTGATTGGTTCTTGCTGCTTGGATTCTCTGCTGTTTGAAACAGACAGCGACACCGACTGTCATCTGGGTCACTCAAGGGTTTTTGACAAATATTGCTTCTCCAAAGTATGCCATGTCTCCTAATGAAGCCAGCATTCTTCAGAGGGAAAAGAAGTAGTGTTCACAGCAGACACGTCAGATTTTTACCTGTGTCCACACTTTCTGAGCCTGCATGGGTATCTTGGGAGAACTAAGAACTGAGTCATCTGCACAATGGAACAAATAGGAGGATTACTAGAACTACCCTGACACCTGTTAAAATCAAAAGTCAGATAAGTGATAAATGTCAGAATGTATTCTCTCCAGTAGAACTTATATAATACATGTTGACCAAAATATATTTTGAGATGAAAGCTGTTAATGCTCCCAAATAAATGATCACGAAACTCTAAAAGGGCCGAGGTCTGCAATTATGCAATTATATTGCCAACTCCATACGAGGGCTTGCCGAAGCACATCTTGAGGAGTGACACAACAGCACAACTTATTATTTTACGTTAAGTAACTTAAGCTGGGTGCGTACTTTAAAGGTCACGTTATCTTTTCACTGAAGGCTTGGCAGGTGCTAGCATACTTGGTTCTGTGGTGTGGTAAACAAAGGAAGAAAAGTGTCATGTGAAGGTGCCCTGAACAATGGTGGTCTGCACCGATGGGTGTACAGATAAAACATAACAAAAGAAGACACTGGACTAACTCTGGAGTTAATAAATGTCGTATTTCCAAATGTGTCAGTACAAGTAACAAGTGAATAAATACGTGGGTAAATAAATATCTGTGCGCAGGTAGTTCAGTAAATATCAGAAGACAAATTAAATCACACCTGATCCTTTGTTTCATGCACTGAGAATAAATTATAAACAGGATTCATATTGTCTCTGCTCCTCCTTTTTTCACAGTTTTTTAGCCGCTATGTCCATGGCCCTGGACATTCTGGAGAGTTTGCCTGGCTTCTCTTACATCAACACCATCCTCAAGAGCGCTATGGTTTCCATGGAGCTGGTCGCACAAATACTCGATGCTGACAGAGGTAAGTTCAAGCAGTGAAGACATCTGGAACTTCTGTCTCACTCCTTTGACAATGAGCATTAGGTTATTTTATTGTTGTAAACGTTGACCAGGATCACATGCTTGAAAGAACTGTTAAATAAAAAGCAGGGTTGTCACCAGTAGATTTTATATAGTTATCTGAAGACAATCATGTCTGTCCTAAATCTATTCCATTATTTAACAGTATTGCACTCATTCCTTTCACATCCCATTTTCTATTGGTTCTTAAGATCATGTTTTAAAGTACCATGGAAAAGCTGCATTTTAGGTTAGTTTCATGAGTGAAAGGAGGTATACTTGAGAAATGGTTTTTTTAAGCCTGGATTTAAAGTTATCCGATGCAGTTTTGATATTCTGGACAAAGTTCCTTCATATTTGAGTGGCAGAGGTTTTGCGTGGCATATAATCTTTCCCACTGTGCAGTGAGTCAAGACGAATCACAAAAATTATTTATTGTTCTTCTATAAACTAAATCAGCCATTCCACTGCCACTGCGGCAGAATCAACTTAGTCGTGCCCACGAACCTCTTGTGGTTCAGGAACACATCATATATTTTTCCCAAAGTAAAAGTTAAAACATTTGTAATGAAGAATTCTTTTTATGGGAGTTCACTTTATGCACAGACCTTTAGGAAAGAAGTATCATTTCATTGCCCTGCAATCATTTATCGAAAGGAATCACATTATTACTGCTTTATGCAGTAATGCCCTCTGGTTTTGGCATCGCGATAATTGCTGCAGTAAAAGAAAAAAATCATACTGTCGTAATGTTGGCATAATCAGATCAATAACCTTGCCTTTTTATACAGAGCAAATGGGATTCATGTTGAGGGACAGCACCCAGGTGCAGCAGGTTTTCTTGTCCCTGATGCTGAATGAGAGTCTGGCAAATTCATGGTCAAAAAAAGTCCTGAACTCCTCAATACAGACTGTTTTAAAGGTTGGTATGAGAGTATTAAAGTACACTGTAAGTAATAATTTCAATGACGAATATATGAGCCATATTTAGAGAGATTGACCTGACAAAGAAGATTGATAATGCGTGATTTTCCTCTTGAACAGTTCTTCTCATTTGTCTCTCCCAGGTGTTACTTTTTCAGGATGCTGTGAAATGCACAGACCTTCTTGCTCCGTGGTCCTGGCTGTCCAGCCTCAGTTCTGTGGATACCCACTTGTGGGAAGTGGTTCTCTGTAACAATTCTAGGCTGGCAGATGCGCTCATAGCCAAGTGGATGGCAGTGGTCCAGAAAGTAAGCATGGCATGTCGTGTTTTCCTTCAGAACCTGATATATAATCGAATATTTGTTCGAACCACCATTCTGATTCCTCCCCCTCAAGTGTAACCTAACTCAATTCAGTCCGATTCAGTTTAACTTTAAAGAGCGTTAAAGTTCTAGAGAATAACAGAGATAGGAGGAAATGTTATTTGTATGTTGTTATTAGAAGTTTTTGCCAATTTTGTTGTCAAATGTTTTATGTTGTTCACCACCAACAGGTGAATGACCTCACAGGAGTATTCCAAGGCACTGTGGATTTCAATGTCTCTGCTTCCACACTCCTGTCCCAGTGGAAACAGCTCAACAGCAGCTATGAGCAGTTTGGTTCATTCTGGCAGCAGCTTTTTAGTTCTCTGGATGCACATTATTGGGAAGCGTGGACCCTCAACAGCACCACTGTGAACTCGCCCGATATGACCCTTAGCAGGTGTGTGTTGCAAGGAATGGATGCTTGGTGGAACCTTTTTTTTTGGCTGGATCCCTTGTCAAGAGTTAGATTCATGTTGAACATTGTAATCTATGTCCCAGTGAGAATTTTAATATTTTGAAAATCACTGATGTATTTTGTAGTCTTCTTTTTGTGCATCAGACTATGTATCTTAAAATATGATAATCCCTTTCATCTTAAACCACTGAATATGGATGTAAGCAGAAAGCAAATTATGATAATGGAAATGCACTATTTTTTGAAGCAAGTGCAAAAATTGTGAAACACTACATAGATGTTGGTAGTGTCTTGTTTGTTTTTTAACTGGCTTGAAAGGACTAGCAATCTTATCCAAAGCAGCTCACAGGATTTTAACAATTGATATAAATGAAGTGTCATATTTAATAATAATGCGGTAACAATTTAAGGTAAATGCCTTTCTCAAGAGTGCTGCAGAAGTAATGTGCCTTGGAGGTTGAACAAGCTATCTTCTGTTTACATGCTGATGAAAAATGTGCTGTCAGCTGTTGTGTGAAATGAATGAAGCAAGAAAATTACGATAAATACTGAATGCAAATGAAGTATTTGTTGAACTTAACACACAAGACGATAAATGTTAAAAACTGTGGAAAATTGTGAAATAGTACATAGATGCCGGTAGTGTCTTGTTTGTTTGTTGTGTTAAATTTGCCTATTGATGGTCTCCAGGCTCCTGGATGTGATTCAGGTGTTTGGCTCAGAGTTGCCGAAAAGAGCAGAATGGCTGTCAATGGAGCCTTACTTTCACATCGCCTACTGGATTATGACTTACCAGCCAAATGTCACCACAACAGCAAACTGTGAGTCTCGCCCACACTTTTAAGTGTATTTTGCCAGTTTTCAATCAAATTTTATCTCATTTTACTGACAAAAACAAATTTTTAACAACATCACATATTGTAAACTTACAATAATATTAAAAGAACTTATATGAATATATTACTGTCACATTGCGCGTTTTATGTTTATTGCTGTTCCCTGTTTATATGAAAGGATCATTCTGGTCATACAGCAGCATTGTGCAGATCACTAATCAGTTCAGTTTATAAAATACAGACATTTTCTTTCACATGACGGGACAGTTTCTACAGAGTCCTTGGCTGTACGGACACCTATCAGTGAGAAAGAGTTTGGTGCTTCCGACCTTCCATGGTGACAAGTGTCATGTGACCTTTGTGTTTTTACAGGCACTGTTGATAGTAACACGATGGTCCCGTACTGCCACACCAATTTCACCTGGGAGGCGATTCGACCATTAACACAATCTGTGATTAAGGAGCTTTCTGTTAACCCGACAACATTACTGAGGTACAAGAAAGAAAGGAGATGTAAAAACACTGTAAACACTGTAGACTCTTAGTAGTGTTAGTGTTCAGTAAAAGAGCGCTTGACACTCTGGTGAGTGCAGTAGTGTAGTTATTAGATCATCTGCTCATCTGCCTCTGGGTTTCAGTCTCACCGCCCTCTAAAGTACGGTTGTGTTTGGTATTTGCCTAAATTGCTCCAGAAAAGTTACCCAGCTGTCTAAAAGGGCCCAGGATCATTGTAGGCAGTTTGACCCTGCAAGAGGGTTTGGAAGAAAATATCAAGCAAATTTCTTTACCCCTTCCAAAAAAAACTTTAGCATTTTACAATCTATACAGCTACACACCATAACCTTTAACGTTTGTATCGAGAGTCTAACTTATGCTATCGCTTTATGAGTCATTTCACAACAAAATTGAAGGTTTAATTGAGTTGTAATATTTTCTGTATCCCTTCAGCAGATACGTCGAAGGATCTGCGGCCTTCCTGGATGGAGTCTATGGAGACTTTGTTGTGCAGTCACTTAACTTCCAGGGACAGCTACCTGGTAATGGCTCCTTCCAGGACCTTGTAGGAAGGCTTATCCAATCAGTTCAGCAAGACATGGAACTCTTATTGAATGTCACCTCCATAGACCAATTTGACAGACAGCTTTCTTTATCCATCCTGGGAAATGCACTGGACAGATTGGGTTTGCGACCCCTGGAGGTTATTTGGATGCACGGCTCGTTCAATGCATCTGCCAACATTAGCACAGTTCTGGAAGCTGTTATAGACAGCCTGAACATGTTCTCGACCCTGAATCTGCCTCTGAACCAGACTAGCTCATCTCAGAAGGAACTAAAGTCTCTTGTGTTACAGTGGTTAAGCATCCAGGACAGTCTTTCAGTCCCACTGGCATTCAACATGGCCTGTACTCTTCTCAACTATTCTTCTTCCCTTAATGCAATGGACTCGCCATACCTAAAGCACATTCTCAATCTCCTTAACAATGAGAATAAAACAGAAGCAGTCAAGCTGGTTCTAAAAGCTATGCAAATACTGAAGTTGTCGAAGGAAGCTTCAAACAACTCCTCAGCATTGATCCTGGGATACTTGCAACAACTGCGGGACTTCCTAGCTGCTTCTCCGCAACTGTACAACTACATGCAAAAAATTAATGAACTTCAAAACGTCTCAAATATTCTGTATCTCAATACAACTGCTCTGGAGATCTTTCAGCTTCTCTCCAATGGATTCATTCAAGACTTTTTCCAAACGGGCAACCTCACTACTACAGATGCCGTCCTTTGGAAGTCGAGCACCTTCTTGCCACTGGAACTCCACTACATCTATGAGAACCTAATAAATAACACTTTCAGCTTGATCAGAGCACTAGCACCTTGTACGGCAACTGGCCAAGACTGTATAGATGAAGTTTCCCAAACCTTTTTTTTCTTGCATCAAGCAGCAGAATTATTACAAAACTCCTCAAATGAGAACCTAAGTAACGAAGTCTTGTTTAACATCTCTCACTTTGCGGTCCAGGCAAACTCCACATACTCTATAGTCAAGGACCTCCTCTCTGTAATTCTTTCTTGGTCAAACAGCACCAACATGTCCTTGACTCCGGAGTCTATCCAAAAAACCATTCACTTCTTCCGTAGTGTTTCTGTCATGCCAAACATCAGCCTGAGCTGTCTGGAGGACGCACTCCATGCTTCCAATTTCAGTTTAGAAGAACTAGATGCCATCACACAGTTGGCTGAACCGTCTTCTATATCTGTGCTGTTAGTGGACCTTATGCATTTAATCGATGGCCAGGAGTGCTTCAATCTCACTCTCGCAAGTGCAGAGCATCAGAGTGGGATTGCGAACCTCACTGATGCCAGCTGCGTGCAAGACATTGCAAAGAAGACAACAGATTTTCTTCAAGGGTTACCTTTCCCAAAACATGTCCAGAAAATGTTCATGCTTATGCAGGACTTTATACAGTTCTGGTCCGACCAGATTATGCTAAATGGAAATGTAAGCCACTACCCAGTTGTAGATCTACCTCAGCAGTCTTTGCTTAACTTGACAGATGTTCTGGACAGCATTCAGATGTCCTTGCAAAATGTTGGTTTTGAGTCCTGGCCAGAAATCAGCAGTGAAATTCAGATTCTGAAAACGATGGCCCAAATCCTGGTGAATGGAACGTACCCTTACAGCACGATTAACTCATCTCTTCTTAACCAGCCTGGATCTGCCCAGCAAGTTTATGTGGATATAGTCCAATGGTACCTCATGAAACTTGAGGACACTATCAAAAGTGGAAATTTTTCTGATCTCTATAATCCCTTGTTCTTAATTACTGAGATGCAGCTGGCTACCTCAATTTCACAGTCTCAGTTCATGGCATCTCTGGTCAACAAATCTGAAAACCTGGTCCAGTTGTTGAATACTTATCCAAATGAGACACACGTGAGCGAGATTGGACAGTGTGTTATAGCTATTTTACGGGATGAAGTGGAGCTACTCAAATATAGTACTTGGCTGCATTTCTACGCAGGTATCGGCTATCAGGCACCGCACTTACAAATAGCCGAAGAACAGGGTATGAAATACCTGAACCTCACACAGGAGTTTCTGAACGATAGTCAGATGACATCCACTTTAAATTATTTTCTCCAGTGGAACACAAGCTCTCTGAACCATACCAACCTTGCCCTTGACCATCTTGTCTATCTGACAGCGCCTTTCCTCTCCGAATACCAACACAGCTACCTTTCCTTAGTCAGACAGGTATCCCAGGGACTCAAGAACATTCTTGTGATATCCAGTCAAGAAGATGGCTTTCACAGTGACAACTTTACTGCTGCTTTCTCCGAAATTGTTGCCATCGTCTTAGGGAACTTGAGTACAGGACAGGAGTTCCTGCCAAACCCAGTAGTTCGGTATGGCTTAGACTTCCTGCTGGAGTGCCTACAGTTTGTTTTTCATCCCAACATGAGCTTTGTGCAGTCAACCAACGTCACTCAGGAAGTCCTCCTCAGAGGGAATAAACTGTTGGAAGCAGTAGTCCCCCCAGAGACCTTCTCCGCTTTACTGCCAGTGACAGAGGTCATCATCACCTACCTGAAAACCATGTCCCAACCTGCAAGTACAGAAAACTGGAATCAGATGTAAGTTGCATTTTTGATTTTATACCAGGGGTATATAAAAGTTTTTTAATTGGGTTGGAAGGACTAGCAATCTTATCCAAAGCAGCTCACAGGATTTTAACAATTGATATAAATAAGGTGTCATATTTAATAATAATGCGGTAACAATTTAAGGTAAATGCCTTTCTCAAGAGTGCTGCAGAAGTAATGTGCTTTGGAGGTTGAACAAGCTATCTTCTGTTTCGATACTGATAAAAAAAACATCACTTACAGCGCTCTAAGTGGGAACCCAAGGCTCTGCTAAGATAAGCAGCACCTGGAAGCTTCTGTTTAGAAAGTCACTACTTTGCCTTTTTGTAACTCTCTATTGCCATTCAAGCCTTATTTATATTTGACAGTAGCTTATATTTGTGGTAACATGGAAATTATTTACATTACGCTTTTTTGCTTATATATCAAAATTCATTAAGAATAAAAACAAGAAGAAGCTTGTTGTCCATCCGTCTATTAATCCATCATCAACAGCTTAATCCTGAGCTGGGTTGCAGTAGTGTGGACCCTATCCCAGAATTATATGGCGCTAGGCTATAAAACTGCTCATGTATGAAACAGTTTAATTTTATTCTGTTTTCTGCATAATTTTTGTTTTTTTGTTATTGGAATAGCTTCAAACATATTTGCTGATTATGCTTATTGGGATGTTATTCACTTTTTCAGCTTCATTAAAGAAATGCAGACATTTTTACCTCGCAACATCTCCTTTGAACCCTCTGCCAATGCACTTGCAAAGATCATAGGATTAATTACAGACCTAAGTCAAGGTGAGTTTGCTCTCTAAAGTAGACCAGAGGACTTGGCTCAGTAAACAATACTTTTGTCTGCATTGATGTTACATCAACTTATTCATCTATTCATCTTATTCAACATTCTAATGTCATGTAATTATTTACATGAAATGATTTTCTGTTAACTTATGTATCCATTAATTCACTAATTCATTCTCCTGCTAATGAAAAACACCAATTCTTTTTTGTTCACTAGGAAACAACTACTCTTTCGTGGAACTTTTAGAAGAGATCAACTTGAACAACTTTACTGAAGCCATTGAAATGGTACGAGAAGATGAATAAAATTGTTCTTTACAGATCTGATGCCTGCAACTGTTGTCCACAGTTTTTGTTTTTGTGTTGCATTTTCAAATTGACAGATATGACTTAAAACTTTCCCAGTCAAAAGGAATAGCTCTAAAAAATGTGTTGTATAATCATGACGATTTTCATGGCTTGTTCACTGGACGCCTGTAGCAAACAAGACACGTGTAACTTGGTATCTGTACCATCTACAAAGGCACTTGCCTTTTTGCCTTGATGTTTCCTTATCAGGGGCAGTGGCTGAAAATACTTTTGTGGTTTCTCTTTCTTGTTTAAATGACCGAAATGTTTCTGCCTCTGTTATTTTTTCTTTACGTTGGAAACCTTGTTGCACAAAGATGAAAGAATTTGTGAACTTAGCCTACACCCTCCTTGGTGGTCCTGATGGGGCTTTGAAACTGCAGTCCACTGTGGCAGCAATTGATTGTATCCCAGGCCTGCTGAAGATCATCTCAGGACAGGCAGATAATGAAACCTGGCAATGGTAAGGGTTTGATTAAACATTCAGATTGAAGGTGTAAGAAGGTAGAAAAAGACACATGGGTCAAACTGTGACAGTTGAAATAGATGTTGTACAAGGACACAAGTTACTGGGGTTTTCTTTAGATGGCAAGACTAGTAGCAAGGGATTATCTGCATTTAAGATATTTATTTAGTTATATATTTCGGTCTATATTTAAAACACTATTAGTTTCAGAAACCTTGTATTTATTTATGTACAGTCTCCCGCAAAGGGGGAAAACTGTGAATAACTCTAGGCTCCCCTAACCCTTTACTGTATTTATAAAAAATTTCTTTATGTATGTATGGTAATAAATGATAAAATAGATTAATAATACATATATTTTATGCATTTATGACTTACACATTTTTTAAAAAGTTTTCTTTACATACATGCATCGTCTGCGATTTTTTGCAGTACATCACAAATCTCCAAAAATCCCCATTTAATTATCAATGGCAAACCCGCGAATAACCGTATCCGCAAATGGGGAACCCATGAATATCGAGGAACGACAGTGTGTCCGTCTGTGTGTGTGTGTGTGTGTGTGTGTTTTTCCCAGACTGTTTACTCATTTATGCAGGGACCCTGCATGGCTCACAAGCAATCATGTTGTGTCTGTGTCTCCTGTAGCTAATGACAAAGATGAGTAGGGAATGAGAAGGGTATGTTATATTAAACGTTTTCTCTATGTGCCAGGGCAGAGAAGTCTCTGGAATGGTTCTTCTCGGTTAACAATGGAACCCTAGCCTGGGAGACAATGGCACCAGCCGTACCCATGTTCAAGTATCTCACCTCTGCTATTGCTCACAACTCTAGGGTTAAGGCAGGTCAGCAGAATCGCCACACCCACAACTCACGCAAAAGATCCTCACAGTGCTGCTGCCACATTATTGTAACATTTACCATCATTGCACTGCATTTTCAGTCATAATACATGTCATAATCTGCTTCACTTGTTTTGTTGCCCAGACTTCATCTACAGACTTCAGGAGCCATTTGTTTTGCTCATGTCCATTCTTGGAGAGATGAACTCCAGTAGTTTGCAGGCGGTGCTGAGCACCATTCAAGTTGTCAAACAGGTAATTAAAAAAAAAATACTGTTCCTAGTAACTACATCCTGCAAGAACAACTAGTCACACTATGAAGCATTTAAATGACTTTACACCAACACAGTCTGGTACTCATGCTCATAACAACCTACCACCACATCACTTTCTGCCTTCTGTCAAATTAGTTTCTAGTTCTGGAGGGTCAACAACCTTGATAAATGCATTTCAACTGGCCTGAGATTTTGAGCATGTTCATATGTGCAGTTAGAGGAATTCAGATCCAGCGACTGAGTGTGAGGAGGACTAAATAGTACTGGCTGGAAAACATGCAGAAAATATATATATATTTTTCCATTCACTTAAAATTCCCAAAGCAATATGCAAATATTGCTGCATGCAAATTTTTACCTCAATGTACTTTTCTTTCAGAAATATGGCCTGTTGTAACCTTACCTAACTTGCAAAAATGTACATTGTAATTGGTAGTTACGTGCGGTGGTGGTGAATAAGTTTAAGTCTGCCCATTCTGACACACTGCTGTGGATGTAACTCATTCTTGCATGTGGTTCACAAGTCCCACATAGTGGCTACTGTTATAACTTATTTACTTCGCCATGGATATAAAATCGATTTGTAATTAAATTGTGATACAGTTCCTTTATACATTACTTAAAAGTGTATAAATACATATGTGCTGTATAGAATTTGTTTGTGTACAGAATGTGCAACTGTGTCTCCATGACAGATAAAGATCTTTCTTTTGAACCTCTGTTTGATACTCATAGTGTGGTAGACAATGGCACCCAATGCTAGAAGCAACACTGTCCTCATTAGACCTTTGCAATACTGGAAGCATTGATTACTTCTCTGCCTTTTTTTTGCTGTTTCACACAGGCGGTGGAGTCTGGCGATCCTTTTGAGTGCACAGATGTCCTGATGTCATGGGCACCAGTAATAGAGCAAACAGGAATAAGCAACGCCGACCTGAACTCATGGTGTAACAGCAGCCTGGAGCCACTTGTGAAGGCTTACATATCAAATTCCTCTCTGTTCATGCATTTGAACATTACAGTGAGTATTTCTGTTTTGCTTGTTAAAGGACTGTTAGATATGTAATACATTAATGAAAAGGTTACATATAGATGAATGGACACCTTCTTGCTCGCAGTGTGTATTTTGACAGTCCGTCAGGTTATTTTATTATTCGGGAGGCCTGATTGTTGAAACTGTTCCAGCCAGATACCAAACCATGTGATTTTAACTTATTGTTGTTACTGATTATGTTTAACTTCATATCTAAAACATCATAGTCAAGATATCTGGACTTTGTCCTGGGCTTTACTTTCCAGGACTTTGATTGAGCAGCTTTTGTCCACTTAATGTTGCCAAAAACCTTTTTCTATTTATTTCTGTAGGGGGTTACAATTAGAAACACTTCAGGCAACATTGCAGTGACAGACATCGTGACGGAGCTTCACTCTCTATACTCAGCTGTTCTGAACCAATCTCACATTGTTAACCAAGTTCCTGCACAGCTCAGTCAGCCTTCGCTGCCACCTTCAAACCAGAGTGAATGGCAGAACTGGGTAGCCCAACTCCTGTACAGCCAGTTATATCAAAGGTGAACTGCAACTTTGCCATAATATCACTTTTGTTTTTCCTGCCATGCATGAAAAATGATTGGCATGTCTTCTTGCTAGAAAACAAGAACTTGAACCATGTTCATTCTAACCTTTTAACTCCTTAAAAATATGAAAGGGGATTAAAGCATTCAACCAAATTTATAACTATGCTCACAGGCATTCTTACCTGATGTGACATGAAGGATATTAAAAAATGATGTTCTTCCCTTTCACTGGGTGTTTAATTACAATTTCTTATTATTATTTTTGTTTTAACATGTTAGTGTGAAGGTGTTTAATGATGTTCAAGTTCTGTATGCTTTCTACAGTTTCTTTTTACCTTGCCTGGCTACTAAGCACCTTTATTGTAAGCAGTTTTAGGCAAATACATCTGTAAAATATGTAAAATGAGTTGATATGTACCACAAGTAAACTTTTAAAGAGAATAATTAAATATGATTTAAAAAGTATCTTCCTTCAATCCATTTTAAATTTATATTACATTCAAGTTCCTTTAAGTGGAGGCTAGGTAAGTACATAATTCACTTAAGCTGATGCTGTCTCCAAGGTACTGTTTTGGTCCTGTTCACTTCAAAGGGAGAACTTTGAATAAGCGGACACATGATAAGTGGAACATTTGCTTTAGTGGACAGAATTTTCCAGTTGTTTAGCCCAAATTCCTATGCTGATGACATCGGTTATGCAGATACACACTTTTTGTCCCTTTGGCTGATATAAATTAGCAAAACAGGCAACACCGTTAAAGAAGGGTTAAAGAATGCCTCACTTGTTAACTTTAGAATATGATTTAGTTGGAAATTTATGAATTGTGCTGTATGTCAGAAAATGCTGTCTGTTTTGCTGGTAACACCTGGTTGAAAGAGAGTGAAGGAATGTTTTGAACTTGCCTTTTCCTTAAAACACAGATTACTTTAAAGACTACATACCTTAGCTGTTCTACTGCATAAATACAAATGAATTCTTTTGTTATTTGAAAGTGCTTACTTTTAACAAGTACATATCTATGAAAGTACACCGACTAAAAATAAGAAAAACTTTTTTTGTTTTTTTTTTTTTTTCAGCACCTTGTTAAATCCTACCTCCATCAAGCCCGTTTTGGACCAGGTTGTAGGAGAGGCACCTTGGATGCAACCTTATGTGTTGGCACTGGACATGGCCTTGAACTACACCCTGCAGAACTCCCTGTCTTCTGAGAATACAAGCGTAAACCCACAGCTCCTTAAACAAGCTCTTCAGATCATCTTTGCTGGAATGAACTGGACCAGTGATTCCATAAACAGCATCCTGAATGGAGAAGTATTCTCTAGCTCAAATGGCCTCTTCATTGACCAAGTTGTAAAAGACACAGTTGAAGAAATACTGCGATTGCAGATGATGGGAGACTGGCCTCTGGTTTACAGAATAATGGAACAGTTCCTGACTACAAAAGACACAGGGATGATCCTACAAAAGGCTTTCGAGTTGATGACCTGGTGGAACTCCACGGAAGAGTCTGGAATGGAGTTTGTGTCAGAGTCACTTATGAAAATTTATGAAGTAGTCAGGAGCACACTTTCTACTGTGATTCAGATGAATTTCCCTATACCTTCTCTCTACTCCAACATTTTTACTGGTCTAACAAGAAATGTAGTTGACGTTGTAAGACAGATAATCCGCACAGCCATGTTTCTCTCCTCCAATGACACTAACCTCTCAAACCTGAACAACCAGATTAGTAATGGAATGTACCTAAGGGATCTCCTCTTCCAGACTCATCCATCCAAAAACAGGTATAAGCGTGCTGCCACACAAGAACTTGTTGACGATTTCTTGGACTTGGCTGAAATTGACTATAAGGGTTTACTAGAGGTTTTCTCAAGTCTACCCAGTAATGCTGACATCATGGAGACCATCCATATCTTTTTTGCCAATCCAGACCTTGATATCATTTTGAAAGGCGTATTCGGAGAGTTTAGTGGAGATTACAACCACGATCAGACCATCAGCACAGCTCTGGATGTTCTTTCTTATGTCACTGGTTCTGGTCAGTGGGAAAAGTATGCAGAGATGTTTATGGAGATTTCCCAACAAGGGGTGAATCTGAATAGCCCTGAGAGCACAAGGAAACTTGTGGAGACCTTGAGGAGTTTAGTTGATGTGGGCTTGGTTTTGGCCCAACAGTCATCCTTGGAAATTGTCCAGTATATGGACAGCATTGTGAAGAAACTAAACCCTCTAGTGTCAGACATTCTTGAAGGTCAGATGGGGAACCATACAAGTACAGTGATCCAGTTTCTCACAGGGTTCAACAGCATACTGGAAAAGAATATTCAAGAACACAAAATTTCAAAAGTATCACAATTTATCAAAGGTATCATTGCCACTGGCTCTTGGCAGGTCCCTGAGACAAATCTGACCCCTTATATTAGTGCATTAGATAAATCTGTTGATGAGTTTGCATCCATCATGTCTCCAGAGCAAGTGATTTACTTTAACTTCACAGCACAGATGATCAAGGGCTTTTCAATGCTAGTGTATTATCCCAGGAGTCTCACAAATCTTCCATTGTCTGCCAGAATGATCTCTGACCCGCTGGATTATCTTCTGGATACTATTGCTGAGACTACACTTCCAAATGGACAGTCCATTCAAAACGTATCTTACCCTTTGATCCTCAATAGCATGCTTATCACTCAATGTCTATGGAATCTGTCTAGTTACAACCAAACTCTAGGCAACCAAACTGAGTGGCAAAACACAATAATGCAAGGACTTCATGAACTAAAGTCCTATCTTCCAGAAGAACAGAGGAAATATGTCCTACCTCTTGAGCCAGTAGTCTTGCTTGCCCTTGCTGGAGTCTCCAACACTGCTGAGATACCCCAGGTCTTTTTCAACATCTCCAGTCAGGTTTCTGCCTCAATCCTCAACATACTGAATGTCACTGATTGCCCTGGACTTGAACAAAGTTTATTTAACATCTCAAACCTGGCGTCCAGTAGTCTGTGGAATAGCCTGATGTGTGCTTCTTCCCCCATTTATCTAGATGTGTTTAATCCCCTAAACCAAATGATAATCTCCTTGACACCTCTGCTACCACCTGAAGGAGGCCATTACATCAAAGCTTCTCTAAGTTCACTAGAAACTATGACCATTTCTTTAAACAGTACAGGAAAGACTGGAGACATACAGGGTGCTTCTTCTGCCATCATCTCCTCTCTTCAGGCCCTTCTGCTTATTGCACCATATCCTGCAGCACAGCCTGCGGACAACATTTTCAACGTTCTCCAGCACACTTTACAGACAGTGCTTCAGGTTATTTCCTCTGATCAGGGTTCCCTGCTGCAGACAACCAACATCACCCAGCTGTTGCTGCATGATCTCTACGACATGATGGTTTCAGCAAATAAAAGCCTGGAGGCACAGCTGACACGGCAGATGGTGGAAGCTGCCAGTTTGAATCTCAACAGACTGTTGACAATGAATGGAACAAACTGGATAGAACAGTGAGTTTCTCTTCAATTTTGAACACTTCATCATACATGATTAAATACAAAAAATGTTATCAATGTCACATGTATATTCTCTCAAATGTGTTTTGCATTTATGTAGCTTCAACAGTATATGATTTATAAAACTCAGCTGTTTCATAATCGTATTTTTATTTTGTCTCTTAGACTTTTACACGTGCTAAGCAGCACTAGCAACCAACTTCCAAATGATGTTCCATATGTGTTAGCCATCAAAAACCTATTCACAAGCCTGGCCAATGAATCTCAAGGTAAGTGGTAGTCTACGCTGTTACTCTACTCTTTCATGTCACTTCTGCATCAATTCTCTCTCATTCTGTTGGACCTTTATGGACACAGCAGAACACAAAATATAAAACTCTTCAAGAACAATGTATTAGCATTCATGTCTTCCTAGAAACGATACATTCCCGAAGTGTGAGTCTGAAGCAATTTGCTACTGTACACAGCCATCTTAAGGCAAACTTTACAGACTTTTTTTTTATAGAACCCATGTGTTAAACCAGCCTAGAAAACAATATTATTTTACGACAATATGTCTAAATGTTTCACAGATTGAACGCATCTAGTTTCTTCTTATGTATATATTTTTTGCACTTTTCTGGCTCACCAAAAAATCTTCTGACCGTAACTAGCTAAAGCCAAGGACTATGGATGCTTAAAGGACAGTTTTCCAGCATTGCTTCATGCTCTCACCCACCCCAACACACAAGTTAAAAGATGATGACTTTTCTCCTCTGTTCTTATCCCTGCAAGAACATCTAAAGCAAACCTCGCCACCACTTTGTCCCGCTCTTTTCCTCCATACAGCTGAGGTAAATATCTTGCTCCGAATTGGACAAACCGCATCTCAGCTTTTTGCCACCACCTGGGTGTCCAATAACTTCACCATGCTCACTGACCAGCTGTTGAATGAGGTGAACATTTTTAATTCTTTTCCACCTCAAAATATGTGCATTTCCTCTTTTTTCCCATCTTGCTATCTAGACTATGTATTGGACAGAACAAGTATATTAAACAAATAATTTCTGAAAAATAGCCAAGACTAAATTCTCTAGACACGAGTAGACAAAAGTAATTACACGGCAAAGTTTAGGTTAGTTTTGCCTTCAGGCATATGGCAATTTCAAGTTAATTCAGGAATAAAAGGAATCAGAATTCAGTCCCACTTAGAAAATACTAATAATTAAAAAAGATGTAGTCAGTATAAATGATTATTGATTACTATATACTTATTTTAGTTTTTGTGTGAGAAAATCTATTCAGTTTCAGTCTGTTCTTTATTTATGTTGCAAATGTCCCTGTTCCCAGCACAGCCAACCGACTACCACTGTCAGTGTCTTAGGTTTCATTCATCATTGTACCATCACGGTCACATTTACCTGCCTGTTTGGTGAAAGAACTGTTGAACCAAACTTTCTTTGTCTGTGATTTGCAGGTGTGTGCACTAGAGAACATGGCTTCAGTCCAGCAGCTCTACCAGGCCATGTCATTCACACCTGGGTTTCTGTGTGAGATGTTTGTCCCCACCGTTAAGGCGGTCCAGATGATAATGCAGAACCTGGTGGATAACAGCACTGCCTTCTCCAACATGCTGTTTGAAACATTTATTGGGAACCCCAACACCTACCAAATCAGCACTAACTGGCAAGGAAGAATAAGCCCATATTCACTTTTCTTCATAGTTGATAGTTCTATATCTTTCTGCATCTTGCTATATTATTCTCCAGACTTACTGCGGTTATTTATTTGATGGTCTGACTTTTTGTTTCAGGACTTCAGTCCTCACTCGGAGCCTCGGCTTCAATGTGAGCACTTTGGCATTTCTCAATATGACCATCAGTCCTCCAGGTACCAAAGCTTTCTTTATTGTCAAGTACTCTATGTGACATATACAAACGCATCAAGTAGAAGTTTAATGCTTCACTGTATATAAATCTAATAATAACCACATTCCTTACATGCAGTGCTTTGCTAAGTGGTATGATTTGACTATCCTTTTTATATTTTTTCTTACATGAAGCATTTGCTAAACATTTATTAAAGTGTTCCAACTTGAGTATCTGCTCATCCATGTTTTTTAATGGCCCGGCAGGTTTCTATCCTTGGATGTGTCTTTCATATAAATACATTGACTCTCTCAACCAATTCAACTAAATCTATAAATCAGCGTCATCCGACCTTCTTTCTTTTGTTTTTCTTGTGCTCCAAGGTCCAGCCAACATATCAGTTTTATTGAAAAACAAGACAGCATTTTTAATCGATGTCCAGAAAGTCACCAGTATTTCTCCCAAAATCCTTAGTATTTTGATGAATTTGCAGCTGCCCAGTAGCAACCTGGAGGTATGATATATCCTGAGTACCGCAGAAGGCACTTACATTTCAAAGAATGATACTCAACACATAAAATTTTGCCTCTAAGTCAGTTTGAAATGGTCTTTCTATTACACGATTCTATTACAATGGTCTTGCAGAATTAACACAAGTTACACTGTAAGTTAAACTTTTCTGATTGGTCCAGAAACATTTGACCCTTTTTGTTCTCTTATCTTTTTCTTTCCAAAAGATTTTAAGTCTTTTCAAAGTGACCATTTAAAGGTTTCCTTAGTGGCCATAATGCTGCAGTACAGTAAAAAAGATTATAGATTTTTTTGTACCTTGGTATTAACCTCAAATGACTTTGAATTTACTGCTTTTAACAAAACACTTTAATGTTTAAAGTTTTACAGCTTATTTAGCTCTTAGTCCAAACATACATTTAGTCTGTTAGTCAGGCTTGTTACACAGATGTTAAAAATGTAATGTTAAATGGCAGGATATCAAAAATGTCCAATTTTTGCAGAACCATATTTGAAATAGAACAGCAGCTAGATCTTTGTACCAAAAATCAGACAGATTTCACTCGCTGCACAAGGGCTGTATTTTAACAAACATCATCTTCTAGAGCGACCAGCATCATTTTTGCTTTGCTTTTTACTTTCATACAAAGTGACCTTGGAAATAAGTTAATGTTTGTCACTTGCTGCTACATTTCTACTCTGGTGTTTTCTTTTTTACTTGTTTTCTGGATCAGCCAGAAAAAGTAATGACCAATGGTGTTTCTGATTGTCTGTGCAGATTCTGTCCTGGCTTACCAGCATGCACTATTGCACTGACCTGTCATCACTGACACTAACTCCAGATGAAGAAATGCTCTTCAAAACATTTTGCTCATTACCTCCTCAAGAGTGGTACAACTTCATAGTCGTGGTAGCTCAATACATCAGTGTGGAGAACGTCATCTACAGGGTATCCGCCATGAGCAGCACCCCTCTGAATAAAGTCCATTAACAGAGCACATGAATAAAGCCTTTTGAAAAACAATGTACAGTATTAGACAAGAGTACAAAATGTGAAGCAGCAGATGTCAGCACCTGTCAACGTTTGTTTAGTCACGAAAGTGAAAACGCTTTTTCAGTCTTAATTTGTCCAGTAACACTTTGTTGAACTTTCTATCATGACGTTCAACCTGTAACCTGTCATTTCCCTGTTCTGCCACCAGCTGATGCTGACGAATGAGCTGCAAAGCTTTGTCAACTTGATGCTACAAATGCTCGTGTTCCTAAATGAGGTGATGAATAAGCTGCAGTCGTCGGTCAGTGTTCTGCTGGAGTACGTGATATCCATTCGTGACCTCAACCTTGGAAGCAACACCGAATTCCGCAAGGTGAGTCTGCCGGTCTGCACCTGCAACACTGTGATGTGAAAAATTTCAGCCTATTTTTAACAATTTTTCCTAAATCAGTCCAAAATGTCATGTAAGAATATAATGAAGAAAACATGGAAAAACCTGAACAAACCATTCCAGTCATGTCCAGTGATACCTTCAGATCCTTTTTTCTCTGTCCCAGTTGTGTAGCTGTTCCAGAAAAATCATATATTATCTCCTGTTGTTGTCCACTAACAGCTGTTCTTTATGTACCCTTAGCTGGCCGCTGGGAGAAGCTCCTCCATTTCTACCAAGGCCACCTTTGACACCATCTCCAAAGCCATGTGTAGCAAAGGCATGCTGTCAGTCTTTGGGATTTCCAGTATGCCTGTCACCTCCTCCTTAGATCCTTCCACCCAAGGCGACCCCAAGATTGAAGAGCTCATTGACAAATTCAACATTCCACGTGATGCCAGTATGACACAAAATATACCACTCTATAGTTCTGCATTTTTAAAAAATCTGCAGCACACAGAAGGTACAGCTGCATGCAGATTAGATGTTGGTGAATGAAGCTAACGTGGCCTCCATTCTTTCAGCTCCTTACTGCATGAACTTCTTCCTGGACATGGTGAACACTACAGCTGGTGCAGTGGCCTGGGCCTTTGTGAAGCCCATGCTGCTAGGAAGGATCCTCTATACCCCTGACACACCACTGACCAGAAATATCATCCAGAAGGTATCTGTACTCACATATTTGAACATTAAGTTTGTCACATGTTTAAATAAGAACATCATGGACGATCGGACGTCAGTGCTTGAATTATGCCTGTGAAGACGGCCACGGCAAGTGTCAAAGTCCAGGTTTCGCTGTATTCATCTCATACCTAAACCACACATAAATTCAAATATTCTTTGTGCTTATGAATACTTTACTGCGTGTATTTTACAAGTTTACATCATCTTTTACTCTGTTTTATTTTTTTAAATACTTACATTTGCATTTCAGTCCAATGCCACGTTACAAGAATTTGCCAACTTGAGGCTGTTTTCTCAAGAGTGGATAAAGTCCTCCTCCTCTGTCATGGATTCTGTACAAGTTCTACAGGCAACATTACCATTACTGAAGGTACGACATAATACTGAAACCGCCCAATCGGTAGCACTTAGCTGTAGTTCAGTAAAAGACTGTTTTAATTTATTAACTAATACCAATAGAATAACAAAAATCATTGCAGCTTTGGGAACTGATATATTTTGATGTATATATGCTCCAAACCTTGAAAACTGTTTACTCAGTAATGAATGTGTTTCCTGCAGAAATCCCTAAATAACTCCTTCATTCAGAACTTCATCCAGCTTCAAACAAACATTGATGTCAACCAAATGAAGAAAACCCTGAACAGCTTTTGTAAGAAATAATTTTCCTAATCCATCCTAACCTGACTGTCACATTCACTGGTTCTGTAGAAACTGGTTGGGTAACATTGCCTTGTTGGCATTCTTAGGATCAATTACTGTCATGAATTTTATATGTTCATAATATTTGCAATTGGCAAAAAGACTTTACGATTGTTTCTCCACATACAGTATATGGAAAAGATCAATAACTAAATTGGGCCAATCTCATTTTTTATTATCATTTTCCTCATTGAAACTACTGCGTACCTCTATTTATTTTAATATTTATGTTAAAGGTACACTCACTGTTCAATACTCTAAATTGGTCACAAAAAATGTTCCACCCTTTCCCTCCACAGCCAACATTACCGACATGCTGGTACAGAACCAGGTGGTTCTCCAGCAGATCACCACCTTGTCCTTGCTGATGATGAACCTCTCTTCCTGTGTCAACTTTGACCGCTTCCAAGCATTCAACTCCACCAATGAGCTCAACACCAAGGCTGAAGCTCTTGCAAAAACCTATGATCTCTTTGGCAGTAAGGCTTTTTCCAAAGCTGTATCACAGTGACAAAGTACAAAGGCACAGATGCTGATTAATGAGATTTACCTCTAATATTTCTTTATCCATTATTTGTGTCGCATTAATTTTTAAGCAAACGTCTCCATATTTGTCAAGATGAAATCTCCAATTTGAATTACCAAACCCATGATCCAGTTGAGAAAGAGCTGAAATAAGTATGTTTAAACCAGACACTTATATCAAGGAATTTAAAAGTCAGAATTGAATGTGCAAAGAATCTATAATGGAAAACTAACTTTGCCCTCTACCAGTTCACCAAATTCATCTGTGCAACAAAAACAGCAACCACTCTCTTCTCAGGTGTCATATTCAAGCTTCCTGAGGGCAACTCATCTTCATCACGGAAAAAACGGGATACCTCTGTTAACCTACCTCCAAGAGTGGAATACACCATCCGGATGAACATCAACAACGTCATGCGTACCGACCGCACTCGTAACCCTTTCTGGGTTCAAGGCTCCTACATTTCACCCATCAAGACCCAACGCTACAATCGTGGATTTGTGTACCTGCAGGAGAGCATTGAGCGAGCCATTATTGAGATGCAGACTGGCACTTTAGTGGAGGACCCTGCTGTGCAGCTGCAGGCTTTCTCTTATCCATGTTACCTGAATGATAGGTAAGTTCTTTGATGAAACTTATATAGACTTCGCACAGACCATAGGACACACTGGTCCCCTTATAACATCCTTGTGTGAGCCTTCTATTTTAGAACAGTGACCTTTGTTCTACAACTGACAATTACAACAATTATCTTTTCTCTGTGTCCAGATACCTCAACAGCATGTCCTTTGCTTTCCCTCTGGTTCTCATGATTGCCTGGGTGCTCTTTGTTGCGCACTTTGTCAAGAAGCTAGTGCAGGAACGAGAACTCCGTCTACATGAGGTAAAAGATCCTTTAGAATTAGTTTAAAACATGACATTCACCACATTTACTCATGTTTTACTTGCTGTAAGGAAAAATAATTATATATAAACAAAATGTTAAAAGACTAGAAAATCCATGCAGTGTGCAGATTCTAGTCCCTGTATTTGAGCTGTTATATTTTATTTTTGGCTTAAACAATGATGTATCAGATTTTGATGTGCAGGGTCAGTCTTCATGGTTACTTAAGTTTGACCTCCAATCATTAATTCACTACATCAAGCCCAGCACCTGTGATCTTTTCCACAGTACATGAAGATGATGGGCGTCAACCCTGCCAGCCACTTCTTTGCCTGGTTCCTAGAAAGCTCAGCCTTCCTGCTGGTCACCATTATTATCCTCACCATAATTCTGAAGGCTGGTCAGGTGCTACCCAACAGTGACGGCTTCCTGCTTTTCCTTTTCCTCTGTGACTATGGACTTGCCATCCTGGCCATCAGCTTCCTCATTAGCTCCTTCTTCGACAAGACCAACATTGCTGGGCTGAGTGGCAGCCTCATCTACGTCATCTGCTTCTTCCCTTTTATTGTAGTTATGTCACTGGAGACCTCACTCTCAAGCAATGCCAAAAATGTGCTGGTGAGCATTCTAGACGCAATCTTTTAAGTACATTGTTTCTTCTGCTTTTTGCTTTATTTTCATTTACATTTATTTGTTCATTTAGCAGAGGCTTTTCTCCAAACCGACATATATGTCTCAGAGCAAGCAATGTTCATTTCTCGGACTTTTAAGAGCTTTAAATGCAGACATCTCAAGCACAGTTAGTTTGTCAGGTACCACGGGTGTATGTGACACCAGTAGCTGCTGAGGACTGACTGGCAGTTAGTATAAAGGCAACTGTGAAAAGTGGGGTTGGAGTCCAAAAGCAGCTAGATCTGGAGGAGTGTAGCACTCTTCCTTGTGTGTAGGTCTTGTAGGTACTGGAGTGCAGACTCTTTGCAGGTTGTGTTGAGGGTCTTGATACCAGCAGCCACTAGATGAGAGGGGATGGTTCACAGTGATGCTGTAGCAAATTGAACACGACTGTCGCTGCAGGATTCTGGGTAATCTGGACAGGTTTGTAGAAGGAAGCCAGAACACCCCGGACAGGAGAGAACTGGAGTAGTCTAGGCTGGATATCACCATGGCCTGGTTCAGAGCAGTGTTCTGAGATATGTGGAGAACCTGTCAATGTTATACAGGAGGTTATAGCTTCAGTGTGCTTTGGATTTGAGTTCATTGTTCCTCTCAGACTTTTAACCATCGAAGTAGATGAAATGGGGTTTTGAGAAATGGATGACCGTGCTGGGAGATGGAGGATCGTGGTCTCAGAGAAGTTGTTGACGATGGTCACTGACCTAAGATGAAATATCTAAGAGTCAGGCTGTGATGCAGGAGGATATATCACCAGTGTAGTAGTGATAGGAGAATCCACCAGGTTGTTGGAGAGATTTCAATGACGGTAAGGTCCAAGGAAAGTAATACAGCTCTAGTTGACTGCAGAGCCTCTAACACTGCAAGGGGAACAGTCTTGGTGGGTTGGCTGACCTTGAATCCAGACTGATACCCAATTGCTCATTCATGAAATCATTAAGGGCAAGTATTGCACACAACTGATTGTAAGCTGCATGTTTAAGAGTTTTGGAAAGGAATGGAAGAGCGATTGGACTGAGTTTAGGTCCAAATAAGTACTGAGATATAGGCAGTTATAGAGGCAGAGAGAAAGCAGCCATAGGAATTAAAGGAATGGAAAATTGGAGAAGAGAATGCAGTGGAAAGGAGGACATTGGTGGCATTGTCTTTGGACAAATTCAGACAAATCCTTAGTGCGTGAGAAGGAGGTTAGGATGACAAAGCACAGGAATGTAGGTGGGAGGGGTTATAAGACAAAGCAGAGCATGACCGAGGGTAACCTACCCGAACACAGCATAACTACACTAACAATTGTCCAAACAAATGTTCCTGTACACTTCTTTGGGCCAGAGAAGCCAGTTCCAAATCTGACAGTTCACAACCAGTGTTAAAATGGAAATGCTCCAGTTTGGTGTTATCAAGGTACCTCTCAGAACCACAGTTTGTAAAATAACGTCTTAACGTTCATATCTGACAGAGTTTGTTTGCACCCACCTGCTTCAGCTACGCCAGCCAGTACATTGCCCGCTATGAGAACCAAGGAGAAGGTAATGTGCTCTTGGGAGATTTTGATACAAGCTGGTGTTGCGTTCAATGTACCAAACATGATGTATTATGTTGGTTTGTATAGGAATCCAATGGAGTAACTCATACGTGCCCCCCTTGACGGACGACAGCTCATCTTTCGGTTGGCTCTGTTGGCTGCTCTTCATTGATTCTGTGCTCTACTTCCTGATTGGCATCTATATCCGTGTGGTTTTCCCAGGTACACAGAAACCTTTTTTTTCATAATGAAATGAATAGGACCTATTTGGTGTGTCACACTGACTGTGGAGTAGATCGATGGTCAAACAGACGGAAGATAGATAAGTGGATAGTTATATAGTTATCTGAAGCAAGCTGAATGCGAATTTAATGCTCACAAACTAAGGTAGCAATGATTTACATTTCTGTCTCTCTTTCTTCTGCTAGGGAAATACGGTATTGCAGCACCCTGGTACTTCCCGGTGTCACCATCCTTCTGGGCAGACCTGTGTGGACACGGGAAGGGGCACAAGAACAGCCAAGGCTTGCTTTTCACTAACATCATGCAAAAGAACGCTTTGGTTTTTTCCACTGATACAGACAAACGTAAGCACCGCACAGCAACCACTCCGTGTTGCTGCGGCTAATTTATTTTCAATTGTAACTTATTTCTGTTAAAATTTTTCAATCTGTTTTCACAGCTCAGGGCGGCTTTTCATCCCAAGATGAGGAGGAGTTTCAGAGCCTCCCAGTAGGGGTCTCCCTTCATAGCCTGACAAAGATGTACGGGAGCAGAGCTGCCGTGAACAACCTCACCATTTCCTTCTACGAGAGCCATGTTACAGCCTTGCTGGGCCACAATGGGGCTGGAAAGACCACCACCATGTGAGGCTTCTTTTTTCTCAGCTAAATCAAGTTCCCGTTGCAAACATTGGACAAAAGGAAAATGTTGCAGATTAATCGCCATTGCTATAGTACTCTTAATATGTACAACACGTTTCCTGAAAGGTCTCGTCCAGTGTTGTTTTTGGATATACATATCTGTATTTTCAACTAAGTATGTGAACGATGTCTTCGAAAAAGTTAACATACCCCAGAAAAATGTGCAGACATCTGTGAAAAACATATTTATACATGTGAATGTTTTTTTTTTTCTGACAGGTCCCTGCTCACGGGGCTCTTTGCCCCCTCCTCTGGATTGATTGAAGTGTATGGCAAAGACATGCAGGCCCACATCGATGATATCCGCAAGGAACTGGGCATCTGCATGCAGTATGATGTCCTCTTTGACCACCTGACCATCAAGGAGCATCTCCTTCTCTATGGACAGATCAAGGCCCCACACTGGACCCACCAGGAACTACGAGAACAAGTGCGCAAGTAAGTGTCCAGCACCGGGCGTACACCCACTGGAGCATCACTTTTACCTGCGAGCTACCTTTAAATTGAAAGTAAAACTGAAGTAAAACAAAAAGTCAGCTCACACCATGTGATTGGATCAAGAATTGCTGAATTGCTCAATAATTGGAAAGTGTTTTTATGAGCTAACCCTGTTGCACTATAAATACATATTTGTTTTATTGTAGTATCCTGCAGAGCACTGGTTTGTATGCCCATCGACACAAACGTGTTGGCACTCTGTCGGGGGGCATGAAGCGAAAGCTTTCGATTTCTATTGCCTTCATCGGTGGGTCTCGACTAGTGGTCTTGGATGAGCCCACCACAGGCGTAGACCCTTGCAGCCGACGCGCCATTTGGGACATCATCATTCAACATAAGAAAGGTGACTGCCCCCTTGCTGCTTGGGTTTTAAGTGGTTCTTTGCATTTCTTTGAGTACATTATTAGCAAGACAGTGTGGAACTGTATAAAGAATCGCAGCTGTCTGACACGTGCATCCTAGAACGCACCATCATCCTGTCCACCCACCACCTGGATGAGGCTGAGGTTCTGAGCGACCGCATCGCTTTCCTGGAGCGTGGAGGACTGAAGTGCTGTGGTTCACCCTTCTACCTCAAAGACAAACTGGGGCAGGGATACAACCTCATCCTCACAAAGAAGGTAGCCCAGATTCTTCAAAATGTATTGACCCCATTCTTTTTACCCTATATTTCTTTAGACATATACTGCATGATTTTGCCACTGTTTATTTGCACTACTGAATCATTGTTCCAGGCTGGTTGCATCCAGCCCATCCCACCCCGCACAAACTCAAACATAATTTTCATGTTTTGTCCCCTCTGTTCAGGTTCAAACCCCTGGCTCAAAAGTAAAGTCTGACAGTGAAGAAGTGAAAGCTTTTGTCCAGTCCTATATCCCCGAGGCTCAGTTGAAAGAAGGTGAGGTCGGCGACATCATCTACACGCTGCCCCCCTTCAGTTCCCAGAATGCAGTTGCGTACCACTCCTTGCTCACCAACCTGGACAAGAACCTAGATGCCCTGCAGCTTGGCTGCTATGGCATTTCTGACACCACACTGGAAGAGGTAAGGCCAAGTTTATGTTCAAATTTTTATCATTTCTTATAATCACTTCTTCTGTTGACACCATTTAAAGGGAACCACAAATACATGCAAAGTTGTTTTTACTTTTATTAGACTTGACCAAGCTTGTCAAGCACTGCACTGGCAGAACTTTATCAAATTAAAAAAATGATAAGACAATGGCCTGTTTCTTTTGTTCTGAATAATAAGTTAGTAAACATGCCTTTTCCAGTTGTCACAACAGGCTTGAGGTTTCAGTACAGGTTTGTCGCCCACTAAACAGGTAAAATTCTTTCTGAAATCAACCTGTTGTAACAAAAATTGCATTATTTCTGAATGCATTTTAGTGAAACATTGAAATAAAGACACTGCAGACAAGTGATCACACCAATAAATGTCACCATATTTGTGATAATAATTATTACACTGGAACCACTTACAGTTTAGCTTGTCTGCAGCACCATTTGTAAAGATATATTGCTAAAAATGTCCCGTTCTACCCAGCAAAAGGCTTGTTCTATAATCCATTGTTACATTTTTGTTATGCGAGACCTCGGAAATAAGGGTGTAATTGTTTGAGGGCCTTTTTTTGAGAATTTTCTGCAATAAGTAGCAATACTCTGTACAGTGTTATAGCATAGAACAATGAAAGGAATAACCCTTTTCATTGTTCAATGTCAGGTGTGGCAGCTGTCAGCCCCAGATCTACATAAAGTAATCAAAACTGCCCCCTTCTAGGTTTTCCTCCAGCTGACCAAAGATGAGCGAGAGCGTGAGGAAGGACCATCAAACATCATCACGTGCTCCCTTACGGACATGTCCGTGGACGGAGACGGCATGCCAGAGGAGCTCTCAGGGAGCAGCTCCAGCTTGTCAGACAGACAAAGTGAGTCACCTACATTTAACCAGCTGCCCACTTAAAACGGGAGACAGCAGCGGCACTGGATCCTAGTGGTTTCGGACAAGTCCGAGTAAAACAAGGTCTTCAAACTGAATACGTGCTGTAAAAATATAAAGGAAAATAACAGGGGAGCGTGATAAACTGCAGGTCTTTACTCAAGATTTAAAATTCATTTTACACGATACATGTTGAATTCAAGGAATTTCGAAAGTGATTTGACAATTTTAGTGAAGGAAGCTGAATTACAGCTGGTTGGAAACGCCTTCTGCACGACATTGGCTAGAGGTGATCGAAACTGTCCTTCCAGCTCTGACCGGCTCCCCCACCGTGCGAGGCTTGGCCCTGTTTGGCCAGCAGGTGGCAGCAACGCTGCTAAAGCGGATGCATCACTCTCGGCGGGACTGGAAAGGCCTGTTTGCACAAGTGCTGCTTCCTGTCCTGTTTGTCATCGCTGCCATGGGTTTGGGCTCCATCCAAAGCAGCCTGCAGAACTTCCCCGAGCTGGAGCTGTCGCCATCCCTTTACCGGTTTGGAAAGTCATACAGCTTCTTCAGGTCAGCAGCTACAAGTGTCTTTGCACACCACTAATATGGACCTCCCAGCTCCGCAGCTGTGGGTTCAGACATGGGTTTCAGTCCAACCCAGCCACTGTGGAGTTAGCATGTTCTCGCCGTGCTTCTCCCAGGTCTTCTGTTGTCCTCCCACAGTCATAAGATGTGTTTTAAGTGAACTGGTGACTCTAAATTCCCCTCAGGGTATAAATTATCCCACTTTGCTTTTAAAATTGACTACATGACTGTAGGTAGTTTACTATAATGTATTTATTATTGTAAGTTACCACAGACAGAGGGGCCAGATGCTGCAAATGCTGGTTAATAAAACACCACGTGTATTTAGGACAGAACTCACAGTTATAACTGTATTTATTGTAATGTGAAAATGAACCACAGGCCTTTATAAGCAGGTCAGTCTGCGTGCAAATAAATAAGGCATATAGAATGTAATGTGACATTCAGTTTCATGTAATTTTCACTTAAATTATTACCCCATGAAAGAGAGGTAACCGAGTCAGTAGTATATTATGATGAAAAGTAATGCGGACCCCTAAAAGTCCTGTTTTGTGAAAATCCTTCTTACCATATTAGAGAGGTGTAAATATCACCTGCCTGCCTATCGCTGCAACCCTCGTCATATATTCCTCACCTGCCTTTAATGTCCTTCTAAACAGCAACCAGAATCAGAACTCCAGTGACCTGGTAGACACCATGCTGTCCTTCCCGGGAATAGACAACTTTTGCCTGTATAACCCTGATGACCCGTAAGTCTCTCAGTGACCAAGTCACGTTCTGGTTACAGACTGGAGGGTCGTCTCGTACACCCCCACTTGTCTCTGACTCTTAACTACTCTCCCGTTTTGTTCTTGCATGAATGATTATTTATTGTTGTCAGACCTTCGTACAGGATAAAAAATCCACTTACCATACCTAATTTACATTTTAAAACTACGTAGGGAGTCTGTTTCAGAATTTCTGTTTCATTATTTCTATTTGATTTTCAAAAAAAAAATTGGCCACGCCCTCACGTTGGCCTCTGAGGGAGAGCTCTTCTGAACACACATTTTACTGACCAGTATTACAATTTTCCTGCCTTATTAATGCGTCTCACTGTGGCGACGGCTCTTCAGGGTATGTTTGAAAAGTGGAAATTATGAAGCTGACGCCTGGACTTCGAATGGGAATTCCTCAAGTCCCTTTGTATCGTGTAAATGCACAGCAAAACAGCAGGTTAGTGACAGACTGAGAGCACTATTAATTAGTAATAATAACAATGTATAACTTTGCTTGTTAGTGAAACACTTTTCTTAACTCACACTTCTATATAGCTTTGGAGGACAGCATGTGCTAATAATAATAATAATAATAATGTTTAATACTCTTTCCAGGTCTGTTCCCATGATAACTATCAGCCCCCCCACAAGAAAATCCCCTCCTCCCAGATTGTTTACAACCTGACTGGCATCAACACTGAGAACTACCTGCTCGCCACAGCCAAAAGCTTCATCCGGGACAGGTGAGCACAATTTTCACTTTAGTGAAAAAATATATGTTATGATGATGATGACGACGACAACAACAACAATAATAATATTAATAATAATGGGGAGCATGTGAGCAGTTTGCATGTCCCCTTGTGTCTGTGTGGGTTTCCTCTGGGTGCTTTGGTTTCTTCCCGCAGTCCATAGGCATGTGTTTCAGGTTAACTGGTCACTGGTCATGAACAATGAATAATGATATTTATATCAATAATAACAATAACAATAATAATAACGACCTGTCTCACACTATATGTGTGAATGTGTGTGTGTGATTGCGAGTGCGTGTGACGGTTTCAAGACCCTGCCAAGGTTCAAGCCTTTATTAACATGAATACTAAAAAAATTAACTTGGCTAAACTTGACTTTTTCCAGGAATTCAAGGTGAGTTGCAGTTGAAAAACAATGAATTAATTTCAGAATAACCGTTCAAGTCCATTTCAATGGTCTGGTGACAGATACAACTCACTGTCTAATTACGTACAGGTACGGTGGCTTCGAATTTGGCGCTCCCCTCCCTGCCGACCTCAAAATTAACATCACAAGCATGTCTCCCAGCAGAACCCTCACCAAGGTGTGTAACACATTCAGCCTTCACTTCCACACTGAGCAACTGCTGAATATTACTTAGTTATTTAGTCAAGAAACCGTAATGGACTCAATAAAGTGTGAACATGAGCTGCTGGAAAGGATGAAAAAAATCTTCCTATGAAAACGTTTATATTAACAGACATTAATGTTGTCATCATATTTGGCTTTATTCTCAGGGTTGTTGTAGTTACTCACTCAAGCTGTATCTCTGACGTGATTCTGCTTGTTTGCCTATGTCTGCCTCTTAGGTGTGGTACAATCCGGAGGGTTACCACAGCATGCCGGCCTTCCTCAACAGCCTCAACAACTTCATTCTGAGATCCAACCTGCCAGCAGACAAAGACCCACAGCAGTATGGTGAGCCAAATCATCATCTCATTCTTCATGAGGTCCTTAATCTGAGTGAAGGGCCTTCCTACCTAATCCCATCCAGTCCGTGTGCACAACTTGGGTGCTGCAGCACTTGAAAGACTCAAAGATGCAGAAAAGAAAGATGGCAGTTTAATGTTAACTTTTGCTGGGGTCACACCAGATATCACAACACTCCAGATCAGAGAACTTTCTTGAATTACAGTTTTTTGCTGCGAAACAGTCTGGGTAAAGCTGTACAAAGGGACCTCTGTACTCATTTATGTTTTCTGACCGCGATGCTCAGAAATATAAATTCCAGGGGCTGAAATTACATCTTGCTTCTTTATCAGCTCGACATGGATGCAGCTGTTTGCCACGATTTGCTGGCTGCTCTGCTTCTACAATTATTCAGTCGTCTGGCCTGAAAACAAGACCAGTGCAATAGTTAATGTATAGTAAATGACATCTTTTTAAGGTTTTTTCTTTCCCAGAAGACATGGGATGTTATGCAAAGATCATTAAAATGGTTTTTAATGTATTCTTTTTGTTCCTTGCAGCCATCTCTGTGTCCAGCTATCCTTACCCAGGCCAAGTGCAAGATGACGATATCATGTAAGAACAAATAAAATCCCGAACATAACTTATGTTATAACATTAGTCACCAGGTAACATGTTTAGTGCCTGAGAGTTTACTAATGGTAAGTTACATACACTAGATTTGACTGCAGGAAGGCAACAAAGTTGTTTTTAAGTGTATCACAACCCTGGTTACCAAAGGAAATTAAACTAGTTCATCATGTCTTTATATAAAAAAAAATAATAAATAAAAATCTTCAGGACTGAAGGCCCAGTAATGCAGGTGGATTTTATTATTCTGAGCAAGATTTATTCATATGTGACTGTTTATTAGGCTGAGATTGACATAAGGATAGAAGTGCTAAAGTACAATAGTACAGGTGGGATCAGTGCTGTTGAGTCCAGTTCAACTCAGTCAACTCACATTTCAGTTAAAGAAGGGTATAAAGTGGTTTGCACTGCTTCCTTCCAAACTTCCAGTGCTTGATGCTTTATTATTGTCATCTGATTACTCGATTAAGGCTTTATTTACACTGCTGTAAGGGTATTGCTATGAAAGCCGTTTATATAATTAAAATTACTGGGTTTATATTTATGCTTACATTTTTAAAATGTATTATTGAAAGTACTCCCCCGGTATTGATGGAGACTTACAATGATGGTTTTGATTGGTTGAAATTGTCAGTACGACAGAGAGAAGGTAGGTAGAACGTAGTTATGTACACAGTCAGTCAACTGTTGTTTTTGTTACAATAGACGTGTGAAGGAATTTCCGACTCCTTCCAGTGCTTACAGTACAGCAGATGAGAGCAACAATCATCATTTTTTTCCATGGTCATGTTGAGGTTAATACACTATATTTGGCCAGAAATTGTCCAGGGTGGATATGAATGAGAGGTTTGTAGGTTTAAGACACTAAGCATGTACGCCTTTCCCTGAATGTCTAAGACAAGCATCTGAATAGAAGCCATTGGACAAAAAAATACTCATCCTGGACGTGAAGTAAGTAGGTAACGGAGAAGACTGTCATTACAAAAGGTACAGTCATTTGATAATGTACCACCTGTACCTGCCGGCTCATTTCAGCTTTCGGCCTTTTCTCTGACAGAGTGAAGAATCTCGTTTACATCCTGGTGGCTCTCTGCGTGCTGACAGGCTACTCCATCATGACAGCAAGCTTCGTCATCTACGAGGTACAGGAGCACCACAGTGGCTCCAAGAGGCTGCAGCACATCTCAGGCATTGGAGAGCCTTTCTACTGGGCTATCAATTTCTTTTATGACATGGTAAGTATGTATAGTTGCCTCCCTTCCAGGTTCCACTGTGGTCTATCAGCCACCACCTGTTCCTTATTTCATTATTAGCTATTTCAGCTTAGTTATTTTTACCTTAATTTTTAAATAATTTCTTCTGAATAAACTTATTTAAGCCCATACTCGCCTTTGTCACCGTCTGAAGATTTTATGGGAACAGGAAAAGAAACAGCTGGCTCAGCATCACGCTTCCTACTCCTCCACAAGGATGTATTGTGCTTAAGACGATGTAATCGTGTCTCTCAACAGGCTCTGTACCTGATTCCTGTAGTTCTCTCTGTTGCTGTGGTAGCCGCGTTCCAGCTTCCAGCATTCAGTGCCAGGCAGAACCTGGGTGCTGTCACACTGCTCCTGCTGTTGTTTGGGTAAAGCCTTCCCTTCCACTCTCTTTTTATTCTCCCATGGAATGCCTTTGCATTTATGAGGAGCACATTCAGGTTTCAGACACCTCCTCACACCAAGCAGCACAAGACCAGAGACACCACCCCATCTTCGCATTATAGTAACAGTTTGACTTGTGCTCCGTTAAGTAGTCAACCTCCATTACCCCTTGTTTACTAATTTCTCCTGATGCAATCTCAGAAATCGCAGCTGCTGTGTTAGCACTAATCCCTGAATTTACTAACCGTTTATTTACACTTTAATACTTTGGCCTCGTCTCAGGTGTGGCCCACAGTCGACGGGATGGCTGTGGTCTGCACTCCTGCATGTCAGAGTAGATTTATCCGACACATTTTCATTAGGAAAAAAAATAGAAATGGGTTTGGGTGAGTGACAAAGGTCGTTCTTTCTTTCTTCTAATAAATGGATACAAATTATTATTTCTATTTAGTGTATTTTAAAATTCAGGGTGGTCATAGGCAGCACAGAGGTGCAGCAAGTACCTCGCAGTTGCCCGAGTTGCTTAGGTGTGGGTTCGAATCCTGTTCAGTCTGTGTTCACTTTGCACATTCTCTCTGTGTCGGTTTCCTCTGGGAGCCAGGGTTTCTTCCCACAGTCCAACCATGTGTGTCTCAGGTTAATTGGTCACTTTCAGTTGTTGATCATCCCATCCCAGGTTTAGTTTCATTTCCCTGAGTCTGACGATTCTTAGACTCCAGACTGCTGCAACCCCAACAAAGGATTTAGCAGTTAATGATAATGGATGGACTTGTGGCTGTAATAACTTTGTTCAACTGAGCAATTTTAATTTCTACCCCAATAGAACTTTTTTATTCCCTCTGTGCAGTTTTGCCACTTTCCCTTGGATGTACCTGCTGTCAGGAATCTTCAAGGACGCAGAGATGGCCTTCATCAGCTACGTCTGCATAAACCTGTTCATCAGCATCAACACTATCATCTCCACTTCGGTGCTCTACTTCCTGTGGCAGCTCAACCAGAATGATGAGGTAAGAAAAAGCGGCGGGATGTACATATTTTTAATAACACAGCTCTGTACTCCATTGTGTAACAGATGTCGAGATAAATGCGTTAATTCAAAAGCCAGCAGCAGTGACAATAAACAATAATAATGACACCATTTACAAACTTTCATAAATCCGCATTGTCTTCCTGGTTGCTGATGAAATTTAGGACTTGGAAATGATTTAATTTGAATTTTACTCTGACTCTTGCCTCTTCTCATTCCACAGAGGACCCAGGAGGTGTACCAGATTCTCTGCTACGTGTTCCTCATCTTCCCTCAGTTCAGTTTTGGGAACGGGCTTATGGAGTTGGCACGTGCCGACATGCAGGCACAGATACTCAGTCTCTATGGTGTAGATTCCTACAAGAACCCGTTCAGTATGGACATGCTGGGCCGGATGTTTGTGGCCCTCTCCCTGCAAGGCTTCGTCTTCTTCAGCCTGCGTCTGCTGCTGAACAAGTTCCTCATGCGCAAAATCAGGTGAGCTGCTGGAGAAAGACAAACTGGATCCAACAGGTGCAAAATCTCAGCCTCAGAACCACATGTTAATGTACCAGATCCTAATAAACTTGTCCTCCTAATACATAAATGTATTCATATCTTCTAAAATTTCCTAACTGGAATGCTTGCAACATGAGTACCAGCGTACATTTCTATATCAGTAACCCTTTGCCACCATGTTCATATTACTTGCCTAACATGTAAGATGCTTGAGAAGATGTTTGTTTTTAGAGCTGCTTTGCATGATTGGAAGTCTAACAGCATCATGTCGAATTCCCTGTCGTCCCGTTGCTCCCACAGGAGCCTCATTTGTCCAAAGAAAGGGGCCCCAGCGGTGGACACTTGGGATGAGGATGAGGATGTGACAAAGGAGCGCCACCGTGTGGCTAACGGTGATGCCAGTTCTGACCTGCTGCAAGTCAACCAGCTGAGTAAAGTGTACCGGCACATGCGGAAGAAGTTCCAGGCTGTGAAGACCCTCTCTGTGGGCATCCCCACTGGGGAGGTGAGCCCTTGTGAACAGGCTGCACAGCCCCGCTGCAGCCCACTGCTCTTAGACTCTCTAGACTCTATCTGAGATGCCAGATGCTATCAGATAACTAGGAAAAGATGTTACGGACATGCGTGACATATTTTGAAAGTTAAGATATTTCCCAGTAATTCCATGGTTATGTTATTGTTATATTAGGTGTTACAGTTCAGAACTTGTGCAGGATGCAGTTATTCCCCTTTGGCAAGCGTGTAATACCTGAAGTGCTGTTTCAGTACGTGCATCAGTCCAGTGCTGTGGGTGTTCGGTTTCAGTGCTTTGGACTCCTGGGGGTGAACGGAGCAGGGAAGACGACCACCTTTAAGATGTTGACCGGTGACATCAGCCCCACAACTGGGACAGCACAGATCCGCAACTGGGATGGGTGAGGCCTTCAGAGTCTGCGTAGGCATCACAACCATCTCGCTTTACAGCAGTGCGTCGGAGCAGCTCAGCGATCATGTACACTAGCTGCCTATATAGTGGATTACTGGCAGATGAAGTGAGAGAACATGAAATTATCAACATATCGCTGTACCTCTAGGAGGATGGTGGACATCATCGACTGCCGCAACAAGGGCATCAGCATCGGGTACTGCCCTCAGGTGGACGCGCTGGATGAACTGCTGACGGCCGAGGAGCACCTGTACTTCTACGCCCGCATTCGGGGTATCTCTAGAAGGGAGATAGACAAGGTGAGTTCCTGTTGCGATCATGTAGTGTCACCTGGAGGCAGGAGTCCCAGCGTGCAAAGCAAAATATACAGCTGCTGTATGCATCTTACATTTTTTCTGCATAAAATTGTATTTTATTAAGAAATCACTGTCACCATAACTGATATCCTCTGTGTTAATTAATTTTATTTTTTTATAAAACTCTCCATGTTTCATGCCTAGCAGCACAGCAGAAGCCGACTACATGGTCTGTTCATTAGCTGGGTTTTGAAAAAGTAGGATGTGAGAATTATGATGGCCATTTTTCACGTGGTTAAGCTGAGGGACTGTAGGGCGATGTGGAAATTACTACACAATAAGTTTGGGAAAGGTCATTGTCCAGGGTAAACCTGCTGGTCGTAATTGTAATACAGGTGTTGTATGTGGTGGCTCAGCGAGCAGCGCTGGCGTTTGACAGCACCTGAGTTGGTCAGGCGTGAGTTTCAATCCTGCTCGGTCTGTGTGGAGTTTACATGTTCTCACCGTGTCTGTGTGGGTTTCCTCCTCACAGTCTAAAGACAAGTTTCAATTTGATTGGTCACTCCAATTTGCCCAAAGTGTGTGTGTGTGTGTGTGTGTGTGTGTGGGGGGGGTCACCTTGCAAATGTCCCATTCAGAAACTCTTTCATTGCCCAGTGCCCTGTGTTTCCGGGATCGGCTCCAGACCACCGCTGCCCTCTTCAGGAGCCGGTTGCTAAAAAGGAGTGGATGTTGTACTTTTAACAGTCTGACATGTTTATTATGCTTATTCAGAATCTCACTATAAAAGTATCAGACTAAGAAAACAAGACAAAAAATGATTTTCATTGGTGAAAAACAAAGGAAGTGTGATCTGTACAATAAAACGAGTTTGTGCAGATTTATTGTACGTGAAATAATTATATGAACATATCGTACAGATTTTATCATGGAATTGAAAGAAAGGTGTTGCTTGCTTTGCTTAAACTCATGCTGATACTCTACAGTTCCTCACATCCCAGCCAAATGTTCTCTGTCTCCAGGAGGTGAACTACCTCCTGAGGAAGCTGGAGCTGGATTTCTACCGGAACAACATCAGCGAGAGCTACAGCTGCGGTACACGAAGGAAACTGTCCACTGCTTTGGCCCTCATTGGCCACCCTCAGATCCTGCTGCTGGTAGGAACCCCAACATACATCCACTACACCATCACAGTTCTTCACAGAATCTCATGCCTTGAAGACATGTTGTTACAACACAGCTGCACAAATTGAATGCTGACAGGTGGCACTTGTGTCCCAGCGCTCACTCCCGTCTTTCCTCTTCTGCCCCCACTCTAGGATGAGCCCAGCTCCGGAATGGACCCGCGCTCCAAGCGCCACCTGTGGAGGATCATCTCAGAGGTGAAGGGGAAATGTGCTGTGGTACTGACATCCCACAGGTATCCTGTTCTCTGCTCTCCTGCCTCTGTCTGGGACATTACCCCGCTCTTATAAATGTGTGGTAAATGATCAATGGACTTAGTGGCCACTTTATTAGGAACACCAGTCTAATCCCGACTAGGGACCCCCATTGCTCTCAGAACAGCCCGAATTCTTTGCGACATGGATTCAACAAGGTGCTGGAAACCTTCTTTAGAGATTCTGCTCTTTGTTGACATGATGCATCACGTAATTCTGCACATTTTTCAGCTGCGCATTCATGCTGCCGACCTGCCGTTGTACTGCATCCCAAAAGCGCTCTGTTGGACTCAGACCTGGTGACTCAGGAGACCACCGAAGTTTACTGATCTCAATGTCAGGTTCAGGGAACCTGTTTGAAACGACTCGTGCCGTGTGACACGGTGCATCATCACACTGGAAGGAACCATTTACATTTGAGTTACTGTAGCTTTCCTGTCAGCTCAAACCAGTCTGACTCTTCTCCTCTAACCTCCCTCACCAAGGTGTTTCCTCCTACAGAACTGCCACTCACTGGATGTTTTTTTGGCTTTTCGCACCATTCTGACTCTGGAAATCCCAGTAGAGCAGCAGTTTCTGAAATACTCAAGCCACCCAGTCTGGCACCAACGACCACACCACGGTCAATGTCACTTGGATCACATTTTTTCCCCCATCCTGAAGTTTGATGTGAACTTTCACCGACGCTCATGACTTGTGTCTGTGCGATTGGCTGATTAGATAATTGTGTGAAGGAGCAGGTGTTCCTAATGAAGTGGCCAGCGAGTGTATGCCTTAGTACTAGTGATAATACAATTTGATCGCGTGCGTTTTTATTTTTGTTTACTTCTGATTTGAATACATCTGTAGTGTCCATACTGAACGTTACACTGAGATGCGCGTTGTTGTGTGTTTCAGCATGGAGGAATGTGAGGCTCTCTGCACACGCTTGGCCATCATGGTGAAGGGCCAGTTCAGATGTCTGGGTACCTTACAGCACATCAAGAACAGGTAATAATGGCTTCAGTGCTTTGCTGAAACGTCTAGGTTACGTCTGCATACAGTCGCGATCGTGACGGTAACAGTCGGACTAAAGTGTGTGTCTTTGATCTGACACGTCAGATTTGGAAGTGGATTTACGGTCAAGATGCACCTGGCCGTCACCTCCTATGATGTGGATTCCATTACCAATTTTATGCAGTTCCACTTCCCCAGCACCTACCTGAAGGTGAGAGTCAGAGGTCAAGATACTTTACACGGTTGAAACATATGGCAGGTTTGTCCAGTTAAACTCAGATTCACTGGGCTCGGGTTATGTGGAAAAAAGGCTTTGGTGGCACTTTGATGATCGTCTTACGCTGCAGATGGCACTGGATGACGAGGGTGCGTTTGGTACTCAGTTGTAGCTAACAGAAATACAGCAATAGCAGTGTAGTTACGTGGAGAGTTCAGAGCTGTGTTGTTGGCTTAAGTGTTTAATTGATCTCTTCTAATCAATTAAGGAGCAACATTCATCAATGGTGGAGTATCACGTGCCCATGGCCACGGGTGGCGTGGCGGACATCTTCCATCAGCTGGAGGCCAACAAGGCTGCCCTGCAGATCAAGCACTTCTCTGTCAGCCAGACCACGCTGGATGAGGTGAGGGGACCAGGAAATTCGGGCTACTGTTTGCAGTCCTCATCGCATGACAGAACGTTCAAAACCCTCGAGAGACTCAGTTTGCTCTTTGATGGAACAGTTTATCTGAAGGATGTTGTGAAATTCTGCTCAGTTCAAAGCTCCATTGCACATGCCATAGGGATGAGTGCTTGTTCTCTCGTGGCTGGATGAACTTTGTAGAAATATCTGAAAATGTAACGTCACGGATTTAAACAAAAAAGTTGATAAGATGCCCTGTTCAGGATGGAAGCAGCTACTTGCTTTGTCTGGAAAATATAGGGATTTAAAGTTGGTTGAGGAAAATGGGTAGAACAGTAAGGTTCAGTGGTGTATATATTTTAACTGCTCCTTACTGTTGGTTGCAGGTCTTCATCAACTTCGCCATGGGGAAGGTGGGCATGGAAACAATCCCTATTGACAGCGAGGGCTCCGACTTGGACAGCCTGCAGTCCACGGAGGACTCGGACTCATAGACAGGGGTACAGCTTCCTATCAGGATCCCTGCAGATTAGCCTGAATTTGCTCTTTGACTGCATGATGATTGTTGTTTTGCATTATTGCAAACTACACATCCATCCATTACCTAACCCAGTGGCCAGTGGACAATATTACCACCGCGTTTATTACTGATATATTATTTTTAGGTATTTTTATACATGTATATCAACCGAGACTGTCGCTTAGACCGTATGATCATTTTTCTTGGGAATAATGGTTATGATTGTTGTGAAGGTACATTTTTAGTTACGATTGTCAATTTGCATAGCATTACAGTGATTGTTGCATAATGAACAGAAGGTGAATACAGTTCTAAGTATCTTTCATAGTAACTGAAGCAAAATATATGTACTGTGTTACCACTGTGACTGTGTATAAAGGTTACCGTGACGATTCATCATTTTTCATTCCAGGTATGAAGTAACAGAGCTTTTCTGACCATTTCACACCTCACTTTCAGTTGCCAGTAGAGTGAAATTGTCCTTAAGGATCATAACATTACCAGCTCTTCATATATGTTGTTTTTCCTCTTCATTGTGTTTTCAAAATGTGAAATTGTGATGATATCTCTGGCTTTAACATTTCTGTATTCCTGTCTGTGTAGCTTTCACCTTTTGCACATTTTCTGTGTAGTAAGTTAATTTTATTTTTGCCTATTACATAAATAAACTCATATGTGAAAGAATATTGCACTATATTTGTAATGTCAAAGTTGTAATTAGGAGAAGTCTGACATGAACATATATTAAGAGGCCGGATTGTGTAAAGTAACACGCTGCGGTTAGTACTTGTAGGACAATGGCTCATGTCGGGCCTTATGAGCAGAGAACCAGATCCATGCAGTCAAGTCCACATCCCCCTCTCTAGTCAGGGTGGGTAGAAATGAGTTACAGTTTCTCTCTTACTAGAACTTTTCACACCACATCTGTACCTTTTACATTCACTTCAGTACATTTGTAAAGAAAAATGTACTTTTGCTATGTTTCTGTCACCCTCTTCACTTGTGTTTCTTGCATTTAACGTTACTTTTCTCCTAAAAGCCAATTGTCACTTATCCCTCAAATCCAGTGTCTTCTGTGGATTTTCTTCTTCTTCTTATTATTATTATTATTATTATTATTAGTAGTAGTAGTAGTAGTAGTAGTACTACTACTATTAGCTAAAGGCATAATTGTATTTATTTTACATTTTTAAGTCAGTGTCTCAGATTTTTTTTCATCTCCAATTCGTCAGTTTAGAACCGGAGGTGGAACCTGTGACCCTTGAAGACGGAACTAAAACTAGGTTAGCAAAAAAAAAAAAAAATTAAAATTGTCATTTTGTATAAGGGAAATGGAAGAGGGCAGGAATCCCTTACTGCACAGCAAAGAGATGTGCATTTTGAACAGCCCTCATGTTTATCAATGTAAGTTGTCACTACGTGGACCAAAGGAGAGCATCGCCGTCTGTTATTGTTGTTATTTGCTTTTTCTGGTACTGAAGCGTAACTTTCATTTGGAGGTGTGGAACTGTGGAAGGTGTCTTGTTCCCAGCATGAGAAGAAAGAAAAGAAAATGGCAAAAGAAAAGCATGAAGACGAGAGCATAAGAAAAAAATGAAAAGAATTAAATTGTGAATATTTCACGAGTCTTCAACTTCACAGCTCAAACTAAATTATTTCCCTACAGGTTCAGTTTAAAGGTGAGAGAAAAGGTCCTAAATTCATTAATTCTACTACTTTTAATACATTTATTTATCCTGTGAATGTGACAGGATACAGGCTGACTGGAATGGGGGTCATTAACAAATCCAGTATATTTATATACTGATCATTGTTACCTATTTGGCAAGGAAAAATATTTTAGTTAACTGTATATATGTGGTTTACTTTTCTTCGCCGTAAAAAATTAACATTTGATAAGTTTTGATTGAATCTGCTCATGTTTGTTACACGTTATGAAATATATTGGGGTGGTCATTGTGGTGCCCTATACCCCTGTTTCAGTACTTTTAGCTTGATTAACTTAAATAAATGTATTTTTGTGAGAAATTATCATCCCACCCGTGGAAAACAAAGGTAATTTTGATTCTGAAACCAACCCTGGTGGCTGAGGAATGGATTGTATTTAATCATTTTGATAAAACCTTTTCAAACTTAAGTGTTTGCTGTCGCCACTGAAACCACTCGTGGAACAATGGTGACAATGCAGATTTTCCCTCATTTCAAATCTGTGCCCGTCTAACAAACACCCATACGCCTGTTCCCATGCCCGTCTGGCGGTTTAATAAATTCGATGCGCCGAGTTTTGGGAAACAGTATTTTTGAGAGCATCACTGTAGGCTGCTTAATTTATATGATACCACAACTGGAATACTTTCCCCAGTATTTCTCCCACGAAACATGGTAAACGGGTTTATTAATTGGTGAAACTTGAAAATCCATGTCAGCGGTGCTGTACAAATATGAAATGTCCGCTGTGGTTAAACGGGTGACCGTAAAACGCCCCCCGCGAGCTCGTCTCATGAAATCATCCCTCACTGTGGTCACGGGGAAAATATAGCACTGACCTTTGCGGCTCTCTTATTACTTTTGCCGCGGTGCCAACCTTTACCATTTCTTTACAATGACTTTTTTTTGTTATTGTGGTGAACAGTGAAACTTTCACACTGATTCAGCCTTTTGATCCCATGGAGGAATGCAGGTAGACAAGTTACTGTAAGTACCGTGTTTGCTCGAGTGTTTTTTAACTTGCTGGCCTGGTTGTGTCACGAATGCTCGTAGTTTAGTCAAAAACAGAGGCAAGGTGTCAAAAACTGCCCAATTCCCAGATTAACACATTTTTTCTTGTGATGGGGTGGGGGAAAAAAAACCCCGCAGTTTGATCACATACTGATGGCCACAGCGGTACAAACAACTGCGAAGATGTAGGCAAACGTTAGAATGTGTTAAACCCTCTAAAGCTGTAAGGAATTAAACATTTTATCCGGTTTTATAAAAACAGGCTGCCTGCTGGTATCTTCACCTTGTCTGAACTGTTCACACATACATCACCTGTGGAGCACAGAATCCATCAGTGTTTATCACTCATTTTCCAAAGAGTGTCTTCCATAACACTGAAACACCTTTTTTTACTAACTGCTGTCGGTTGCTGATTTATGCCGAGCCGCAAACACACGTCACCTCCGGACGGAATTAGGCTCCGGAAACGGGCTCCTTTTCTTCAGGTGTCTCCGAAGGGCTAGAAGTGACCGAGATGGAAGCAGTAATAACCATAAAGTAAGCCATCTTTCAGCTGAGGAGGGGAAAAGATCAAAAGACTACAAAGAAGGAGATAAATAACCTGGAATTCAAGTACCAGTAGCTGTCGCTTTTCTCCTGGGCGACGAGACCAAGGTGAATATGTCTAATCCAGAAAACTAACTCTAAAGCCAGTTATGGTCTGGATGTCAAATTTGCTGATCCTACTGGTCGCGGTAGGCAGCCGTGAGCTCCTGGCAACAGCTGGCTAATCCAAAGGGGCATTGCTGGGGGTCTGCTGCACCCATAACACCTGAAGGAGGTGGAAGATAGCAGAACCACTCAGGAGCACATCAGGTTCACCGAAAAGACAAGATTAAAGTGAGATTTGAGTCCAGTTTGAAAAACGGCGACGGGGGTTGGCTTCAGCAGCGGTACACGGTTCTGTGGTTGAACCTGTAAAAGTTTCTAGCCGTCACCCAGGAGGAAAACCAAACGGCTGCTTTAACTGGAGTAACAGCAAATACGATCGCTATGCAGAGCTTCGCTGTTGGAGGTGTGACGTCTCTGGCGGGTACAAGGTTTAGAAACAGTATGTTTTGGGATCAAGCTCCAGTTAAAGGTACAATAGATGTAAGAAGTTCACGGCCAGCTGCGCCCCTCTGGGAGTCACACCCAGGGAAATAAAGCCCCTGAGGCCGCAGTGAATGTTCCCCGCTGTCCTTCCATAAGAAGTCAGATGTGGTTCCCAGTTAAAAAAACAGTTCATTACAATAAATATCAAAAGAGAAACAAAAATCGTGAAACACAGGAGAAGTTTAAGCACCAACCATTCAGAGCCACTGTGGTCACTCGTGTCAGCAACAGGGAAAAGGCCACCTGAGCAGCGGATCTCCACGACCGCATGCAGTTACCCCCCACGTTACTTCACTTCATCAGTTAAACCTGAAACCCAGGACCGAGAGGACAGTCCTTCAACACCGCGGTAGCACACCGCCCCCCCGGAGCGCCTCCTCGGTCCGGCGGCGATCCTGAGTGGGCGAACGTGACCGCAGCCGGTCAGCAACCGAGGAGTCCAGGTGCAGCGATCGGACGACTTCCTCCCCAGAAAACTGACACGTACAGCGATTACACCTGCAGGTGTTTAAATCCAGAATTCCAACCCATTCCCAGCTACCTTTGCTTCCAAGAAAGTTGTTGCACCTGCACAAACCTCACAAACAGGAAACATCAGCATCACCAAGTACTGCTGGGAAATCCGTTTATGAGGACCGTTCTCAATTATCCTAAACAAGGAACCGGTGGGAGATGCCAAATCCCCCATCGATTCAGCTGTGTACACATTAATTGACCACCTCAGTCATCCCACCCTGCCACACTGGACTTCAGTTCTACCTGTTACTTATCTCTCCAGACCTCTAATCCTGAGAGGGTATCTGGAGAGGCCACCATTGCTGTGCGAGAATCATTGTCTACTTCACTTCGATAATGCAGCTCACTTTTCTCTGGTCTTTTGACCCCTGCAATGCAGTGGGTCCAGAATTCTGCAGCACCAGCTGTGTTTTACATACCAGTGTGCTCCTACACATCTCCTCCTCTCATCTCCTTCCTGCTGGCTTCGCGTATCCATCAGCAACAGGTTCAAAGACCTGCAAAATCCATGGAATAATGTTTTCTTATGTAATGTGCAGGGCTGTAGACCTGTGAGAGTAAAAATCCAAGCAAGTAATAAGTGGCAACATCACATGGGACCAGCATTGTTCCAAAATCAACATTGTGCAGGAGCTCAATTCTTCAGCTACACTCACTATCCTTTAGTCGGGGCTGCAGTGGTCTTGAGGGATTCCCAGAAGAACAGGGAGATAGGCTGGTCAGGGTAGAGCCTGGACACACACACACACACACGACCACCATGTTGCCCAGCTCAGTTACAGTAAGAAATGAAGCCAATGGCCCCCCTCCGACCACAGTGCCAGGAAATAACCGTCATTCAGGAAACTCAATACCTCTAAAGTTTTTTTTACATTTTGTGTTAAGATTACATCTTTTAAAGAATGTTAAGTGTTTTTTTCTTTTGACTGTACAGAGCATCTCCATAGCAGTGTGGTTCAGTAACAACAACAGCAGCTGAGGCTGTAACATATTTTCACCTTTTTGCAACTGGCAGCAGATGCTCTTTACCAAAAGTGCACGACTTAGCAGAGGAGGACAAGATTCACTCAACCAACCACTTTGCCTTTCTGCCTTTGAGTTCACATGAAGCACGGTATGCTGTGCTCAGAATAGCTTCCAGAAAACTGCTTAAATATGGAACAGCTGGAAATTAGTATGAATAGAATCTGATTTCTGTCTTTGTGTAGCAGCTGGTTGGGGGTCCAGGCTCTGCAGGTAGCAGAATCTGCTATTGAGGTTAAATACCCCCTTGGGACCATTTTCATTTAACAGTTGGGAAATGACAGCATGTACTTAGACAACGATTCATCTGAAAGTGCATCTTGGTACTTTGGGAAGAACTGGTATCACCCAGAGGAAACCAAAACAAACAGGAGAACATTGGACTGAGACCAGAACTCGAGCTCAAAACTCCATTGTAACCTGACAACAGTGCCAGATGACTGACAAAACTAAGACATGTCACACCCCTGTAACCTGTTGCACTTCCTGATAGACTGTGGCAGAATTTGACTGTAGAGCTTTGAAATTGGACCTTGGGACCGCCGGTACGCAACAACCTGGGTCCATTACTATCGTAAACGGCCAGAGGTTTCCTTCACCTCACTGGTTACAAAAAAAAAAAAAAACACGAATATCTGTCCTTGTCACAGTTTTCCTGTGGAAACTGTCAGTAATAACGGTCAATAGTTTTCTTTACCAGGATGGGTCGAGTTCCTAAGGGACACCACACACCACAAAACTTCTGTCTGCTGTCCTCAAGCTTCTGGTCTAGTTGAGCATTGGAATAGAGTGTAAATGGCCATCCTGGAAGCCAAGGAAGCCGCGGAAGAAGAATGTTCAGGACTTTCTTGTGCAATACAGGGTCATACTACATGCTGCTATGAGTAAAGAACCTTTTATGGTTCTCAACATCCTGGGATGTCCTTCCTGGACTTTGTCAGCAAATACCAAGGAAAGGTTCTCTCCAAGCAGGTGCACGCAAGACGTTGCACAGATGCAAAAAGATTCCCGTCAGACGTTTCGGACGTGTGTGAAATTCCGCTCAATACAGCGGCCCACAGAGGGTTCCGGAAAAGAAACGCTCCTACACCTGGAAGCATGTGGGATGCATCTCATTCCTCCTTGTGTGCTGCCCACCCTGAGGAAGTGGAAAGCATTACCTCACCAGCTTGAACACAGTCTTGAGTTGATGATCCTTCCCAGACAAGGCAGGGTGAGAAAAATTGCAGACTGCTTAAAAGTTGACGTTCACTGATGGTTCCCAAAACCAAACTTGTTAGCTGTGTTCATTTGCCTCCTTGTTCTATGTACATTTTTACCAAAAATATACAAAGTGAATTTTTGATGGATCATGAAACCCTTGTTGTTCCTGCTGAGTTGACATGATGTTTTTTTGGGATGATCTGCCAACTTTTTCACAAGTTGATGTTATTCCTCCTGCACATTAGAGGGTGTAGCAACCAGAGAGGGAGAAGAAGGAGGGTAATGGTGTGTGGTGTGAGGCGGATGAGTGATAACGTTCCGGTTTTTCCACTCTGTGTCTAGTCTGCGCTGAAAACACAACATAACCTGTTGGTTCATTTGTTTGTTATCAATCAGAGCTTATTCACATGTGCTTTTCAAGAGCTCAGTTTTAAAGTTTTCACCCTTTTCACAGATCATCTCACACAGCATCTGGATGACATCTTCAGAAGCTGCTTCTGTGTTGCTGTTTTTTTGGAGACCCTGGAGCTCTGAAATGAAAGAAGAAGAACCTTCAGAACCCTGTTAGTTTCGTAGCTGGTTTGGAAGTAGCTTCTCATCCTGCTTTGTAGGATCCAGATCTTCGTGGTAGAATCATATTTGTGACTATGAACTAAAGTTTGGTTGTGAGAAGGTTTTCATCTTCACCAATCTTTACTAGGTGTTTTATAGCCTCCGCTAGTCTTCTCGGTTTAGAAATTCTGCAGTCATTTCCTTGGCATCCATGACGTTACAGTGATCACACTGCAGGTGAAACAGTCACTGATGTTTATCCCACTCTCAGCTCAACACAGCTGGCCTTTAGTTCACACTCACCGATCTCATTTTAGGGTTGAAATGTCCAGAAAAGCAAACACTTCTCACCCATTCTAAGGCATCGGCGCAGAAGGGGTGTTACCTGTGAGAGTTTGTGACGCTTCTAAAATGATCAAAATACGTTCTGTTTTTCGTAGCGCGAAGCGAGAGCATCGGAAATATTTTAAGCGCTGCTTCTACAGCCCGACTATTAAGATGTTTTTCTTCTCCCTTCAACCCGTCACCGACTCGACTCTCAGCTGACGCCAGGAAATCACCTTCTCTTGCGAACAGTCTTTATATTTCCTGTTTTAAACGGTAACCCTGCTGTTCGCCAGGCCGAGGGCTGAGCCGCACGCTTTCTCATGGCTGCCCCCTCGGTCCCCGACCGAGAAAACCTCCCACCTCACGGCTCATTCTGCCACGTGTCACTTCTTACGCAAAGTGAAATCCCTGCTTTCCTCTCTCGTCCGTCCCTCGGCTGAGCGGCCCAACGTTACCTGCGGAGCGGCAGTCCGGCCGAATCCCTCCTTGCCTTTAGAAACTGCCGTTTTTGCCAGCCGGCAACACGTTTGGAAGACGCCGATCTCGGGCCTGAGCAAAACCTGACATCAGGTTATCGTATCTTCTCGACTCCAGCGTTAACAGTCTCGCCCGGTGATTATTTCGGTTTGCCTCCTTTCCTGTGCATAATTTAATTCTGACTCTCTTTCTGAAATAGGGAACCCCCCCACCCCCGTGCGGGAAACTGCCTCTCGTGCTTACAGTAGCAAGCTGCCTTCGGAGGAGTGTGGTGCAAAGATGAGTCACTTTATAGTATATATTTCTCACAACAGGGGATCTTCATTACTGATCTCTCGGTGTTCCCATGTGAGTCAGTACAGCGATACAACAACCCGTGTGTGTGTGAGTGTGTGTGTTTTCAAGTGATGGGTGGGTGGAGTGGTTGGTGTGAGTAAGGGCAGGTTCGCTCAGGACGGGCTATAAAAAGGAGTTCCGTAAAGCAACTCTTGTTTTTGCTGTAGGGCACCTACTTTGTGAGTGGAAATGTTTGTTCCATACGCTTTTCTTAGTGGAGCAACAGCGCCGCTGACCTTTTTGGTCCAACCCACCCACTGAGGGGGTTCAGCTGTTCCGGTCTCCACCTTGACCCCACTCATCTCATTTTCCCGCGTTTCTCTCAAAAGCAGATCCCAGTTTTAGTCATTCTTTCAATTGCTTTATTGTACATTTTGTTTTTATTTTTCAAATTTCTCCACATTATGAGCTTTCAGGCAGCTCAGACTCTTTGACATTTTCAACAAAAGTAATTTGGCGTCAACCATTTATACAGAGAGTGGTAGTAACTGTAGCAAAATACTGAATAGTGTTTTTAAGGCAAAGTGGTTTTGAAGACCGAACTCAAGCGTCCAGCAGCAGCTCTGCAGGTTGGAACCGACAGACTAGATGTCACAATGACTTTTGCTAAATTGCCAGTTGCCTCCTAGAATAAACAAAAGCAGAAACTCGGGGTGGAACTTCAGTAACTGCCGTGCAGTAAAACCGTCCAAATCAGGAAGATCTCGACTACAATGATGGTGGTGACCACTGTTTATGTTGAGCTGCACGGTGATATCGGAATCCTGTCAGAATCGTTTCAACAGATTTTATCGCCGTTCGGCCAACGCTTACATCTTAATTCATACCGATACTTGGTACACAGTGCAAAAATATCTGAATTTCGCTAAAATACACCGTTTTGGGTTGTTCAGCCTGGCTTCTAGAATGATCAGCAAAAAAAGAGTTTCCTTGTGACAAAGCAGAGATGCTTTTTTTTTTTTTTAAGAAAAATCTCCCCCTTGAACTAAAAAAAAAAAAGATGAGAAGATAAAGTTACTGCTAAGTGGTGCTACCATTATGTTGTTTCATACTTTATTCTTTTTTTGCATCAAAATGCAACAGTATTTAAGACCACAGCCTGAAAAACATCCCCTGTTCAAGGATGATCTGGCCAGATGGGCTTCAGCAGATGCCATTTATTGCTATGATGGCACATGGGCTGCAAAACTGAAATGTCACACAAATAAATGTTACATCTGGCTGCATTTTTTTCTGCATTTTATAAATATCGGCCGGTGGGAGCACATCTGACACCGGCATCTGCACAGAATCCTCACGTCGTGCATGTCTACTTCTTCTACAGGCTGAGGCGGATTTAGACGGTGCTCTTCCATCTTTTCAAAAAGGCTTCGGAACCCCGCTTGAAGATGCGATGAAGAACGACGTCTCAGACACACCTAAGACCCGTGCTCTTTCACCCCCTTTCATTACGTCTCACAAAGGTGACCTTCTGCTCCGGAGACGACGAGCCAGCGAGACAAACGCAGAAGCCTGTGTCACATTTAGACGTGTCAGAACTGGTGACATAAAGAAACACATTATTAAAAGGTTGGCAGTGGGCAGGTAAGAAAGTTCCTAACCACACTTTCACCCCTCAGAGCAGCGTAGAGCTTCTGCTCTTCCTGCAGGTTTATTGCTGCAAGATCTTAAAAGCTTTCAGATTGAATCCCTCTGAGGCCTCAGTGCAATTCATTTAGAACCCCGGTCTACATTTTCACATCCTCTGAGACGTAGAAAAAGATTCTTTTCCATTCTTCAGGACCTATAAATTTGACCTCGACAACGTGAAGTTTTCACTGCGTTTCACATCAAGTACTTTGAATGTCAGCATCGGCTAAGCGTCTAAATACGTTTCGCAGTTTATTTTGCGCAGTGCTGGAATAAGTAGCTAAAGTGACCCCCTTAAACCAAGAATCTCAAGAAAGGAACTACTGGAACCTCCCATAACCTCTTCCTTCATGTCATTTTTGGTTCTCCGTGCAAATAACTTTGGATTAAAGTGTCATCTTGCAAATTCATCCAATCACGATGTGTTTATGTAATAATTATGACATTTTTTGTCGCATTTATGCAAAACTATCTCACAAGATCCATGTTTACCAGGTTCTTCTCACGACACTTTTGTTGGTCTATTTTCATAATGGAGAACCAGCATTAACGCCCATAAAGAGTCAGGATTCATCCTCATCCCTGAACTTTTCATGTTTTTGTTAGGAAGTAGAAATCTATCGGTTTCAGTATTTTGTCCTCTGTTGAGCAACACAGTAAACCACCAAGTTTTCACTGAGGGGCGTCCCACCTGCCTCTGACACACTGGGGGTCCTTGTTGTTCTGAATCACATTTGCAAAACGATGTAGTTCTGCATTAACGGTCGTCATGGTGACCGTCTTGCGTCATCGCCGGGGGGGGGGGGGGGGATTTTTNGGGGGGGGGGGGGGGGGGGGGGGGGGGGGGGGGGGGGGGGGGGGGGGGGGGGGGTCATTTGCTCCGCAGTGTTTAACTGGAATAAGAGCAAATAAAAAGGTATTAATGTCATGATCAAATCATCTTCAAACAGTCATGTTAATTTTGCACCAATGAGTGGGATTCACACTGGGGCTCAGATGGATCATTACAGGAATGTGACCCTCATCTTTTTAACCTCCTTCACAGCTTTTGAGGATCTGTTCTGAGTCAGGAACCAGGCTACCAAACATCTAAACGCTCATCTGATTTCAGCTGGACTCCTTGGGTTGCAACCTCACAACTGGCCTCCACCCCCCCAAATCTCTGCAGGGAAGGTGTTTTCTTTTATTCATTTAGCAGATTTAGCTTTTCTCCAAAGTGACAGTTTAGACTCACCAGACACCTGGATCACACGTCTTTGGACTGGGGGAGGAAACGCACGTGAAAACAGGGAGAACCTGCAAACTCCACACAGACGGAGAAGAACTCAGAGCCACTCGTTCTGGCCCCGTTCAGGTGGTGTTTCTGAGCTCCTCGGCAGCACCTCAGTCAGAATGGTCACTGGAGTCACGGTCACTTCAGGGACAACTGTCCTTGTCATGCCACTGGCAGGAGAGCCTGACGGGGCAGTTCAGGATGCTGTGCGAAGATGCTCAGGAGGGGCCGGCAGCCGCTGGCACTCGGACCTCGGCGCCTTCGTTGTTCTCTGCGGTCGGGAGTTTTCGTCGTCTCCTCAGCTCCTTCCTGTTGAACCATAGCTGCTGCTGTTCCTTTCTGTGCTGAACCTGTCGCACAAAAATAAATTGAACTCACTGAAGCTTCCGGAACCTTCTGCATGTCGAAAGTCAGAAATGAGTCTGTAGGGAACCCACGTGGAGCAGCACGTTTGCTCCACCTGATGTCACGTCTGCACCTCATTTCTGCTCTCAGCCTGAATGCTGAAAATCTCATATTATGTGTCTGGTAGTAATGAGAACTTTAGCTGTTAAAATAAATCACTTTATCGATATGTGAGACGTGAGACTGGAAGCCTAACCGCCCACTGGCTGTCCTGAGGACGCTTCTCTAATCTGTGCTGTGGAAGCGGAATCAAAATGGAAAAACAACAGAAGTTTTTTCTCCTGCTTGTTTCCCTTCACAAAGTGAGCGACTTCAGTTTGGACTTTAATGCTGATGGACAACTTGGCACAATTTGGCGGCGAAGGGCAGCAGGAGCAGCGAGGAACTCAAACTAAATAAGTATCTGTGTGTGTGTGTGTTTGTGTGGAAACATTTGCTCATTCATCTTTTCCACAAAGGTGCTACAAGCTTTGGAATAGAAGAAAGAAAAGGGGCGTAAAGGTAGAAAAGAGCAGCTGGCAGTGAAATGAGGAGCAGCAGACCAGCTGATCAGCAGAAGCCATTAAGTGTGCTGAGAAACTGCAGCTCACTGGATGGTGCCTGAAGCTGAAGGACTGTGACTGGGGGGGGGGGGGGCTGACCCAGGTGTCTCAGAATGATGGAAACACCCACCCCCCCCAACCACAGCAGCCTATGAAAGAAAAACCACAGGGCCGCTCAAGATCGGCGCCCCTGAAGGCAAGTCGGAGGGAGGGGCTGGAGACTGAGGGAAACACGGGGGGGTTTATAACGGTTCTCACTCCACTTCAAAATGGCTCAGTCAGGCAGTGGAAACTTCCTCGCTTCGAGCCTCGGGGTCCCCACTGTCAGCGTTGTCACCGAAGGCAGCGGCACCCGGCCCACAGCTGCTTTGGAAAATGTCACAACTGTGTGAAAGGTGTGTGAAGTGTGTGAAAGGTGTGTGAAGTGTGTGAAGGGTGTGTGACGTCTCGGACGTGGTTGTAAAAACCAGATAAATCTTTGTGAGCAGATCCTGCCAATTTAAACAAATTAAAAGAAACGAAAAAAGCTTCATTGTTACTCAGGCATCGTGTTAAAGGAAAGACCGATGTAAAGACTTTTCGAAAACTCTTCTTCACCGCGAGACCGTTCTGTAAAATCAGCAACAGAGCAGGACAACACTGTCTGTTGGCCAGTTACTGTTGACCATCTTGTCTGCTGGAAAAACTATCAAACACCATCCATCCATCCATCAATCCTCCACAAATTCGATTCGTGTTGCAGACTACATCTCCACACGGTGAAGATCAACATTATCGTGTATCACAGTTTTAATCCGTTTTAGTCCTGCAGCTGCACAACCTCAGTGAAGAAACTTGGATTAACCAGATTGTGTTTGTCAAAGGTACAACAGCAGAGCCTCTCTGGGTTCCTCAGTTGGCAGCTCCCTTGAAGTCTGTGGTCACTGAAGCTCTTCTGTGTTGTTTTCTTTTTTGAGTTTATCACTTAGTCTCTTTTGTCACACAGCTATTTTTAAACTTGTGTGACTCTCATTCTGAAGTCTGAGCACAGCAAGTGTGTGTGATCATCTAGAGTAACCTGCAAAACCAAACCATGGTTCAACACGTCCACTTGCTGAACAGATACATCTCGGTTCTGATGCTAATCTGATACGATTTTGCTAATCTGAGAAAATCCTCTGATAACTTTTCTTCTGCAGCCACTAGAGGGTAGAAAAGAGAGTCACGATGCTTCTGAGAAAAGGAGTCCCTCCATTTGTTCTGTGGAGGCACCTTGTTGGGTCTCTGCTGTGTGGAGGAGCCACGGAGGAACAGATGTGCTTCTTCCCTGCATGTTTGAGGGACATGAACATGGAGAAAACGTGGAAACTCCACGCCCTCTGAACTCGGTCTGAATCCCACATCAGGCAAACACCCCAATGTGAGGCACCAGCTTCAGCATGACTGAAGGGTGAGAACTTCTGAGCGCTAAAAGGACCGTTTCTCAGACATACATGTGCGCTTTAAGGAACGACTCTTCACCGCCGGTCCTGAAGGACCGTGGTCTTGGTGGAGCTCATTTAACTCACATTCTGAGCTGGGGGAGGAATCTGTAGAGACGAAGGACCTGCTGCACTCTGGCCTCCTGGTCAGCAACCCGAACAGCCTTGCAAACAGTAAATTTAGTCAACTGCTCTCAAGTGTGCAAGATAAAATATGAGGCAAAGGCCAAGCGGGTGGAGGAAATCCATGAGCGGCCGAGGCCGTTTTGCGGACCTGGGGGAGGGGGGGGGGCAGCAAAGTCATTAAACCAGGACACGAGCTTTAGAGGGATCAACCTGTCCTAGGAAACATCTCGTCGTTGGTTAGTTTCTTCATTTTGTTCACGTTATTATTTTACTGATACAACGTGGAGTTAATTTGTAATAATACTGTACAATTTTTTTTAGAAATTATGTCTCCTTTTCTGGACCTTCTCTGCAGATTGAAGCTCAATCTGTTTGGTTGTTTGTTTCATCGTCGGTCTGATTGTTTGGGCTTTATGCACCGCTTTGTTTTTCAAGCGAGGTTTTGGTGTAGTAAATGCGTGCGCACACACACACACACACACACACACACACACACTTGTGATGCAAAGATAACAAAGTTTGTTGATATATATTTGCCTGTTTTTTCCTGCTCTACTTGACTACAGCCACCATCATACCTCCTAAACACCCCATTTTAATGGTAACATGATTCACTGATTGTTTACCTGCCCACTGCTGCACCTTTTCAACCCGCAGCACCAGGTAACTCAGCTCCATCCAACATCTTTAACCGCTCGAGGGGGGGTGACGGCCGGGTACTGAGCTAAGAGAATTTGTGAGGATGGGACACCGGGGGAGGGGGGTTGCTGCCTGCCGCACCGCCCTGCCACCTGGACAGAAGGGGGACACAGGTAAACTGGAATGATGTGTGTTACTGAGGTGAAACAGTCACACCTGAGCAGCAGGTATCACATAAACTACTGATTTGCATGATCACCTGCCGCTGGTCTGGGCTGTTGGTATCACTGACATTACATCTCACTGGGGGTCCTGCGGGGCTCAGGGGTCGCACAGCACCTGGCCTGGGTTCCAACCCCCCCACAGTCCGAACACACTTGTTTCGTGTTAAACGGATGATGGAAATTGCATTACTTTGTGTGACGTCAGTCAGAAACCCGGACAGATTCTGTTTTACGTCGGACACAACGCAGTAATAATAATAATAAGAATAATAATAATAATAAAAGTGGTGGCCGAACCAATGAAAAGGCGTCCGCGACGTGGAAAAGTTGACAGGCGAGTTTAGTTCAGAGGAAGTTGCTCAACAAAAAAAGGAAAGGGGGGTGGGGTTGGGGGTGTGGGGGGGGGGGGACGCGAGATGTTCGCTGTGTCCCGTCGCTGCTGCCGAGGAGCCGCTCGTGCTGTGAAAGTGACCGACCGGGACTCCCAGCGCGCCCTTTCTCCGCCGCCGCGACCGACCCCCCGCCAAGTTGGCAGTAACCCGCAGGGAGCTCCGCACGTCGGTGCCACGGAGGGGGGGGGCGTGCCGCAGTCTCTTCTCCGCGCAAAGGTAAACGTTACCGCGGCGCGCGTGCCAAGCGCTGTTAGCTCCGCGCGCGAGCGGTAAAACCCGGTAACAACCGGGTCCAGCAGCTCCGGGGGTCTCGCAGGTTCTTCTCCTCGTCTTGGTCCGTTTTGGAGACGCGCGCGCGCGCGTGATGATTCACAGCGGGGTTCTCGTCCGCTCGGCTGTCGCGCGCGCCGTCAGTGTCGCGCGCGCCTCTCGTCTGTTTGCTGCTTTGTTTGCTTTGTTTCCCAGCGTCACGTTTCTGCGTTTAACGTCCAGCTCGTCTCGCCGTTTCTTTATCCCGCAACTCGTCTGTGCGACGTTTTCCTGTAAAAAAAAAAAAAAAGAAAACTAAACAAATAAAAAAACGCGAGGCATAAAACATGTGCTGTAGCTCGATCGTGCGCAGTTGTAAACAGCACGATTCCGCGCGGTAAAGCAGCTGATGGGGGTCATCGCGGTGTCACCACGGTAAAGTCACCGTCCTTACTTCGTCGTTCAGGTCTGCGACGACACGCGAACTTCGAGGTGGGCGTGAAGGTGGCGGCTGCGGATCGCGACCTGAACATCGAGCCGCTTTCAGGTTTTTCACCGCCGAGGAGCTGCAGTTTCTGGGGTCTTTGGCGCGGGTTGTTTTCACGGTCCGGCGTGTGAAGGGGATTCAGAGCTTCTCCTGTTTGCTCCTTCGTTTTTTAATAACACTTTGCTGCGAGGCAGAAGGAACATTATTTTAACTCCGACCGTCTTCTGGCTCCACGGGCACGCGTGTAGATGAGTGGTCGCCAGTGCCGGGTTTATGAAGCAGGGTGGGCTTGAACGGAAAAAAGTTCGTTACGGAGGCGTTTTAAACTGGAGGCTTGAAGCCGCGTTGATGTGTAACGGCGGTCAGTCGCTGAGCTGCAGGAGACCCCCAGGTCCCTCGAAGGGGGATTTCGCGCGTTTATTCGAAAGGAGGCGTTTGGCAGCCGAGCTGCTCTAAACCTCCAAATGATTCGCTTTGTGTCGTTTCAAAAGGAAAATTCTCGAAGATGATGAAAAAACGTTAGACCCAGAATGTGAGATAATAAGAAAATATAATTTAAAGATGTAGCGTTAAAAAAAAAAAAAAAAAAAACAACCAGCAGGTTTTTCAAAGGGAATCTGCTCTTCTTTACTGTCGGTCTGCAGAGTTTCGTCTTCAGTCCTTCATGGCGACACAAAGCCCAGCAGATGACAAACCTGTAAGAACGACACGTTCTGGTGGGGACCATATTCTGTGTTTTGTCGAGTGCGGGTTTGTTTTCTCGAGGTGTTTCGGAGGCCTTCAGCATCAGGTCTGGTCTCCTGCGGGGCCTGAGGTTGAGAGGCTGGTGGGACAAGGCTGCCCCGCAAAGCGCTTTCATGCCGGTACGTTGAAAAAGGGGGATTGCGATATTTAACTGATTTTATTGATCATTTAAAAAAACTAATTCCTTTATTCGTACGCATTTTCTTTGCATTTAAAGCCGTCGCGCGGAGCAGTGAAAACGGCGCAGCTACGTTTCGACCAAGGTTTTGTTTGTCGCAGAAGGCGGTCGACCCCAGAACGGCGTCTTCGTTCTCACATCGGTTCTGCTTTTTCCACGGCGGCTTCGACGCCAAACCACCGACTTGGGCAGTTCGAGACGCCCCGGTGTGAAAAGTGACAAATCCGACTCCCACGCGACGGCGACAAGTCACTTTGTAAACTGGCGCTCACCTTCTCGCCTTGTGGGAACACCGAACCGAGTGTGGCCCGGTTTGTTTTCTTCTCTTCAGAACTGCGCTTCGCCGCTCATCGCAGCGTTTTACTCGGCAGCGTTGTTGGCAAGTCAGACCGAAACTCTCGCTGCCTTTACGTACCCCTGGCGAACGGGCCCTTGGTGCAGGCGTGCAAATATTTAGCCTCACGAAGGCTTCGCCGCATCGACATTCAGAAGCTCAGGGCCTTGAGAAAAACCTCATTTTTAGCCGTTAGCATTTAGCATAAAACTTTCCCGTCAGTCGCTAAAGGTGTGAAGCGCTCGTTCGTCACACGGGCCCGACACCATGTCACCCGCCAGGCGACCTCGTCCAGAAGGGACCTTCGCTTTGACTATTTCTGCGCTTTCCGGCAGAAAAACCTCGACGGTTTGCGCACGTTCGGCCGCTGGCTGGTTCCGCAGGGATGCTTTCAAAGTGTGGACGGCTTTGATTTGACTCTGAAACACAGGTTGTTTTTCCCTAATGCAGACGCCCCCCCACCCCCCGATAAAACAAATACTGCAGTTTGACACCGTAACATATGGACCAGCGAGTCACCGTGTAGATAATGCGTGTAAAACATACGAAGCGGAAGCGGGGCTGTGATGCACGTTGAGATACGGACGTAGGGAATGTGTCACCATTACAGCGGTGTCCCTCCCAGTCTGATCACGAAGGCCTCGCTGGGGTTTCGGTGATGGCAGCACCGAGGTGGAGATGCACATTCAGGTCATTGGGCTGCGGAGGAAGGAAGTGGGGCGGGAGATGGGGGCGGTGGCAGTGAAAACACACACACTGGGGAGCAGTGGAAGGTCTGTGCACTAACTAGATGTCTTCTTCTGATGCCCACAGCCCTGAGCCTGGACTATGGAAACAGAGGCTGCAGATGACTATCTGACTAGTAAGTTGCCGCTCGTAGAGGTTCTCGGTGGTGGTGAAACCAAATCTGCTGCTGCTTCTGTTGCTTTTGCTGCTGTGTAATTCGAAATATCGCCACAGAGAATCTGGCCTGAGGATCTGGCTCGCTTGTTTGTTTCAAATGGCCTCCACGGCAAGATAAGATAAACACCTGAAAATACGCGGCCTTTTTCGGCTAATTGTTGCGTCGGCGACAGCGATGTCGTCCTACGGCTTCTCGCAGGGCGATAAGAGCGTTAGTTCTGCCGAAAGCAGGGGTCACCTTTGCTGTGGGGGTATTTTCTGCAGTTCGGGGGTCCTCGTGCCGGGGTGGGGTGGGAGATGAACCCGAGAAGGTTGTGAGGAAGCGGCGGTTGATAAACAATAAGGTTTTGATTTCAGACGCGAGGAGGACAAACCGACACGATCTGGACGATCACGTACCGTGGTGAGGGGTCTGGGTTACACGGGTTCCGCCTCGCGGACCGAACTGCCGCATACGCGTTTTCATCCAGCCTCAGTCGACCGTCCTGGAACCTCTCCGTTCTTTCTGCTGCCCATTTTGCTATTCTAGCAGTTCTAGCTAGCTATTATGCTAGCAGTTCAGGTTCAGCCGCCCATCCCGGGAGCAGCTGCACAGCCGCAGGGATTTGAACTTTTTACGTACGACATTCAAACCCCTCGCTTCTACCCTCCGGAAGCAAAGTACTTCAGCAATGGGATTTTCCCAAATCGCACTTTTCTTCTACTTCTTCTTCTTCTTCTTCTTCTTTTTTATTTTTTTTTACATGTTTTGCATCGTTCTCAGTTTATTCTGCCACATCCTGCCACTGCCACTTCCAGCAAGAATGCGGGAAACAAGTTCTGTCTCTCTCACACTCACACACACACGTTCTGCTACTAACTCACTCTGTTCCACCTTCTTTCATTTTCTTCTGCCAGGTCTGTGTGCGAAACTACCCGTTTCTGGCCAACTTTGTGTCAATGTGCCACCCAGCTAATCTGCTCTGATGGATGTGTTTTTGTGACGGGGGGCCGAGGGGGAGCTCCGTTTCAGATGACGCCGTTGGTTAAATTAAAGTCTGCGTTTGAAATGTGCTGAAAGGCCGAGCGAACGAGATACACACACGAGCAAGTTTGCTGGTTCGCGTGGTTCTTGCTCCAGTTCTGCCACCTGTATAAATGGGATAAGAGATAAAAAACAAGGTAAAAACACCATGAAAAGCAGTTAGTATGTTAGTCGAGGGGATTAAAAATTCAACACCTCACCTCACTCGAGAAGAACCTTCAGCACCTTTGCTTCTGGGTTTTACACTGTCGGTTTTTAAACGATTTGCAGCAAAGTTCGGATGAGGCGTAAAGCCGATAAGCCTTTATTATTATTTGAAGCTCTGTGAAGGGATCGCGCAGCGCATCTCCGGCACGGTTCTGACAGCCCGACCCTGAGCCAAATTCCACTTTGTCCTTTGTCTCGCCCTCTCTATGGATTATAACTGTCCCCATTCAGACTGAGGAGAAGAGAAGAAGCTCCTGATAAACCCCAGGTCATCCTGGTGTGTTTTTCACCCAAAAAGCTGAAAAGTAAGGTGCCCAGATCAAGAGCGGCGCTTTTGGGCTGAAGCTCACTGCGAAGGGAGAGGAGAAAGACCTGCAGTCAAACTGCAAGTCCTGGACTCCTCTGCCGACACCAGTTCGCTTTATCCAGCCGACCGTCCGGGTTCGGCTTCAATGGCGACGAGGGCTGGTTAGGGGGGGTCATTCGGTGGACAGACAAAACTTTTACACTTGAAGAGAGACATTACCGGAATCTTTTGTTGATATCATGATAAGAAGAAGAAGAAGAAGAAGAAGAAAAAAAGCTCAGGCTTTTAGTCAGAACCGATGAAAAAGCAAATGCTCTGGTTCCCCTTTAGACGCGTTATCTTGAGAATCAGGTGCCGTATCGTATCTTCACTGTGAGCCCACCACCCCCCGCCCAGCTACCACACGTTGCTCAGACTGTGTGCCCATTAAAAAAAGACCTGCTTGAAGATACTTGCAAGATTGTGTGGAGAGATTTACGTTCCTCTCTTTGGTCCTGCATGATTGCGAACGTCTAACAGAAGTTTATCGATTTTTTTTTTTTTTTTTTTTTTTTTAACGTGTCTAGTTTTACGCTCCAAACCCCTCGCTAGTTTGTGTAGTAGGTGTTTACCTTCCGACCGATTTCTCTGCTCTCGTGTGAAGACATCGGTTTTTGCAACGAACGCAGTTATGTGGTTAATATCCCAACACCTTCGTTCTACCACCACAATCCAGACAGGTGGCCGCTGATGAGGAGTGAAATAAAAACGAGAAGAAACTGCGGGAGATTCGAACCCCGCAGCTCCTGTCTGTGACATTATGGCGAATCGTTTGCTAAGTTGTTTAGTCGCGGTCAGAATTTCTCACGTCGGCCGAAACAATCAAACCGTCAAACAACATCGCCAGTGATCGAGGAGACTGGAGGTCTGCTGGGTGTGCAGGACACGGGCTCCGGAAATATGTCAAGCTGGGGGTTGGAGTGATGATGACATATTGAGGCTGAGTCTCCAGCTGTGTTTCTCACTCAGTGTGGGTGTTGTGTTAATGTTAAGCCAGACAGGAAAAACCAGATCTCCACGTTGGCTGCGTAATCCCAACATGCTTGGACCAATTGCTCTTTCAATTGTCATTTCTTGCAAGGAGATATCGCTCCCGTGGAGCTCCAACATGTTTTTCTCCCTGGGTGAAAATTATACAACACGACTCATGGGAACCAGTAAGGTCTTTCGCAGCAGAGTCAACACGTGCAGAGTGTAAGACGTGAGCTGGTTGTCACTCGGCCTGCGATCCACCCACCGCCTGACTATCAAAAAGCGAATCGCTTCCTGTGAATTGTTCCGAAAATACCTGTGGACAGATACGGACCTGATCGATAATCGAGAGCACAGTACGGAGAGAGCTGCGGTCTGGGAGGGGGTGCATACATTAAGCCATGTTTTACCTAGTGCAGCACGAGCCAAAAGTTTTAGTTCGACGGAAAATGCACATTTTGTCACAGCTGATGTTTCATGTCGTATGAGCGTCTGCAAGTGCTGGAAACTGAAAAATACAAGTGTTTGAGTCGTCAGATATCAGGTATCCCCACAAAGTCAAATATACTTAACCGTAATCCATTGCTGTGCTTGTGGTTGGTTTCCTGACACTGGCTGTGTTAGTCCCTAATAAAGCACCATCCCTCCCTCCCTCCATCCATCCATCCATCCATCTCTCTATCCCTCCATCTCTCCATCCCTCTCTACAGTCATCCATCTCTCTATCCCTTCATCCATCTCTCTATCCCTCCATCCATCTCTCCATCCCTCTCTACATCCCTCCATCTCTCCATCCCTCTACATCCATCCATCTCTCTATCCCTCCATCTCTCCATCCCTCTCTACATCCCTCCCCCATCCATCCATCTCTACATCCCTCTCTACATTCATCCATCCATTTGTAGAAAGGTTTTAAGAACACAGTCAGTTTGCAGTGATGTACTAAATGAAAATGGTGGAAGCAAGTTGGGGTCTCGCAGAAGGGAAGGATGAAGGGCTGTGGATGGGATGGGTCACGGTCAGGGCTGGAGGCAGTTGGAGAGATGGTCTCACTGCCATGTCACGCCCTCCTTAAGCAACTGCAAAGCCTGCAAACCTTGATCCCTGTCCAGCGACAGCAGAACAGCACTGGTGCCACATCAGATGGGAGAAAAGCTGTAGGTTCTCCTGGAATCGGCCATAAACGGACGTTGCGTTAATATTTTTTAGCAGCAGTTTTTTTTTTCCCTTAGTTGTGCTTTTTCAAATGTTTTTCTGCGTCTGCTTGATTCCTTCACTGTACGTTTAGCTGCCTATCAAAGAAGGAATAGTAACCCCGGTGTTTGAGGTTGTCTAGAAGCTACCAGTCTTTATCAAAGCTTTTCCGGCTCCTATTTGCTAGGTAAAGATGCCTGCTCACCCAGAACGGAGGCCGCGAAGACCACGGACTTGTCAGCGTGTATGTCCAACGGCCAACACCCCCAGCACTCCACCTCCCCAAGACGTGAGTGGCCCAGCCCCCACACGCTGTCCCTGTTTGACCCAGGAATGTCAGGTTCTGGCCCCCGGCTTGCACATCTTGCACAAAGTTCCACCCAGATTTAACCGCCTTGCTGGAAACTTGGTGTCTCAACCAAACTAGACTGATATATAGTCTAAGGCCTGAACACTTTCCTTAAGGAAAACTGGGAGTGTTTTAGAAATATGAAGAATGAAAACGCCGATAACTATTGTCACAGTTAGAGACACGAATTCTGCCGCTTAGTATCCAAATCATTAAAATCCAGCAGCGTGAGCTGTGGAGAAGAGTGACTAATTTTTGAACCGTCAGTATCACCATCAAACTTGACTCATGAACCGCAGGGGAAGCACTTTATTTACAGTAGTGTCAGTCCACACAAATGATAAAAAAAAAAAAAAAAGATTTGTGTGATTTAAATATCTGAGTTTGTATTCGCCTGTTCATACATTTGTTTCCAAAAGTCGGCATCGGATCTCCAGGGAGGTTTAGTGTCAGTGGTGACGTCAGTGGTGAGACCTGTCAGACATGCAGGCTCTACATGCAGCATAGGCAGCCTTTGAATTACAAGGTATCTTACCTACAAGGCCTTTTAGCATTTACCCCGGTACAGCCAAATACGAGGGGTTACCTGTAGTTACCTGTGTCCTGCTTTGTTTCAGGGAGAAGTATAGTGATATCTGCGGATGTAAAATTACCACGCTGGAAAGGTGCTGTTGTACCTGACGATAAGAGCGTTGTATTTTAAACGCATCGTGTGCGTTTTCATGAGCCGCTGTAGCGGTTTTCGTCACACGGGGCCCCACCATTCGCAGAAAGGTGCCTTGAGCAACTTTCTCATCAGACGTTTCCCTGTCGCAACCTGTTACCTTCGGCGCCCCACTCTTCCCCTTCACGGTTAGACCTTATTTGTGCCAAATGTCCACAAACAGAAGTGTGCGGCATGATCGGACGGATATCCCTTTTCGGTCTGCTGGATTCGGTGTATTTCCAGCTCGAACCCATCCCGGTGGGAACAGAGCTCATTTTTCCACGAAAGCAGAACTGGCACCGCAAGGCGATGGAATGAAACAGTCAGGTCTGTTCCTGAACGAAAAAAGCCACGTGACGTTCGTTCAGATACTGGAACCGGATATTTTGTGCATCGGTGATGTTTCAAAGGATTCGTGAAACATATTTCTAGTTTATCTTTTAGTAAATCTTTTAAAAAGATTTATCTTCTTTTATCTTTGTTATATTTTAACATCCATCCATCCAAGTGTGGCGTCATGGATGCCGGTAATTTATGAGCATCGTAACGGTCGCTGTGACCGGTTGTCAAAAAACATTTAACATTTACATCCTGGCAACGAATCACGCAAGTTGCTGCAATTATTCCAGCCGCTTTGTTTCAAATCTGAGAAATGTTGATGGTGGCCTTTACTAAACCCCCGTGTTAAGTCCATTAAATCGACCGCGTTGGACAAAATAAGACCCTCGATTGTGTTAAGCGAAGGAGGGAAATTACATTTTCGGTCACCAGCTGCAGGTCGGCTCACGTTCAGGGGGCAAAGCTGTGGCGAAGACTAAAACCCTGACAGTGAACAGCGGACAGCACCTTGTTCGCGTTTCCGGGGGTCGTTTTTCACTTTGTATTTGGGGAAGTGCTTCCAAGGGAAGCTGTTGTTCTGGGGATTGTCAGCCGTCTACGAAAAGCACACATCGATACGTTATTATACCGTCTCCGTTTCATAGGCCGCGCTGGGTGGCGGAAGATGTGTTTAAGCGTTAAAAAACGCTGCGTACGACAGGAAGCCGAGATCCGCCCCTTGAAAATTTGGAAAGGCTGCGCTAAGAGTAAAAAAGGTGAACAGGTTGGTGAGGAAACTGGAAGGGTTTTGATTGGTGCCCAAGTTCACGTGAGGCTTCACCCCGTCCGTGGCATCAAACAGGAACAGGCCACGGATGTGGGCTCTCTGGTCTTCCCCTCCCGTATGTCTGTTGATGTCATAGAAGAAGCTAACTTTTCTGACAACACTTTTACTAAATTCATTCACTACTCGTGGTGATCTCTGGGTTAATTCTGGATGCCAAAAAGTGGTGGCGTCACTTGGATTTTCCCCCCGTTTCACACCAACGCGTCGCATCTGCAGCCTCATTAGATAAGCCGGGTCTAAAGATGGAAGGTGCCGGTTCTAGTGGTTAACTGACAAACTGTATCATTCACATGCTTACTGTCCAGCGTTCAGCAAGTTGGAGTAAAGCACTTTGCCCTTATGTTATGTCACGGCTGCAAAACAAACTTTAAGCTGTGGTCTTGGTCATTTAGAATGAAACTGTGTGTGTGTGTGTGTCTGCAAGTTTTTGTTTCTCTCCTTTGCCCTGTGTGGGTGGCTGTATGTATGACTGACATGTGACTGAGATTTCCTCCCTCGGGGGCCAGTTTGTGAATAAACATCTTGCTTCCACCGTCTCCACTGATGGGCAGCCAGTTGCATCAAAGTGAAAGAAAAGTTAGACAAAAACATCCATGTAGCACCTAGTAGCACAGGCCAGAAAAACACCTGCCTTTGAATAAATGTGCTCCGTTGGTAGATCCCTCTCACTGCTGACATATTTGACGTATTCTCACCCAGGGGAAATAACCGAAAATCGCGCGGGTTAAACGCCGACCCCTGTCGTGTCTCGGTTGCTGTAGTAACGCAGTCGCTCGCTATTCCTGTAGGAACTTTGTTACCGCTGCTTCCCAAGGCCTCGTGAAGACCTACAGAGGGAAGCGAGTTCACAAAGTTCACATGCATTTGTTCCCGCTCTGTGCCTCTTGCTCATGAGCAGCATCTTCAAGAACGTGACTGATAACGCGAGGCCGCGTGTAGGAAGCAGACTAATATCCGAACGTTTCGGAGATACGCGCTCGATATTGCGGCTTCTGGGCTTTTTAATATCCGCCTGTGTACTCTTAGTCAGGTGGAAACGGCCAACGTTTCTCGTTCCACGCGCTTTTGCATTTCTACGTTTCGGCTGACTAAGCAAAAAGGTGGATTCAAAATTTGTCTGCAAAGGCGTTTAGCGGAACGGAGCCGAATCCCTGCAGGATGGCGTCAGCTGTTGATGTGTTGCAAGTACATGGATGAGGTCCAGTAAATCCAGTTGTTCCATGTTGAGTCACTGGCCTAATCTTCTCGCTGTTCCGCAGACAAAAGTGAGGCTACAAGTCACATCACCTCCTACGGGCGAGAAAACCGACAGTCTGCCCTATTAAAAATGGCCCCAAAGTCATAGCGTAAGCGACGCCGCCGAATTCGATCCGGACCGTGCAACTTCACCTCCTGTCTGTTTTCGGTTTTGAGATTAGCTTCTCCGCATGCGTTCACATGTCTTACAGTAAGGAGCCGTGAAACTTCGCTGTTTGTTAGCGATAACAATATAGTGTCTCTTTCAGTTTGACATCACATCTTCTTTTTTTGGCTTGCTTGGCCTTCACTTGCAACGGGGGCCTGAATTCCCCCTGTTGAGGGCCTGGTTGAATCTCGGAGGGGAATGCGAGTGAGCAGCTGTGTGGGGGGAGAGGTTCTGGTTAGCGCCACATCTCCAGGTGGGCGGGGCGTGTTGCTGCAATCCAGGGGGCAATAGAGAGGGTTCTAACACAGATACGTGGCTTTGGCGTCCCAGGCAGAGCCTGGAGGGAATGGACTGTGGAGGGGGTTACGCCACCTGTCACTACTAGTCAAATAGAAGCCACAGGGGGTAGGTCTGAGATTGGCACCTGCTCCGATGACACCCACAGACACTCCTCTACCGCTGGAACAAGACGGGCTGGTTTCTGAGTGGGATTTTTTTTTTTTTTTTGTCTTCATCAGCTTTGAAGCTGTCAATAAACAGGCAGCTCCTGAGAACTGTGTCCTCCTGGGCCGTTCACATGACCAGATGATCAGTTCGCAGCGATTTATGTCTCTGCCCATATAATTAATGATTCATTTCACTGCCTAGAAATACGGTTGAGTTACAAAGGCCTGAGACTGAGGGTGAAATAGTCGCGGCTGTACCTCTGACTGCACGGATGGGCCAGAGGATTAAAATCGGGGCTCAAAGGTCCATTTGCTAAATGGAAGAGTTTATCAGAAGCAGTAACTGCTGCGCTGGGTGGTAAAGCTGTCTGAGAGCCGCCAATGACTCTGTGCTGCTTGGTGAGTTTTGTCAGAGGAACTGGCTTTGCCCCAAATCGACTGTGTGGACCTCCTGTCGTGCAGCTTGTGAAGTCAAAGCGGAGGAGAGCACAGCGGAGGACGGGCAGATGAGAGACGCCAAAGACATGAGCCAAACCGAGGAGGAGGGAGCGGCTCAGACCCCCAGCAACCTGCATAACGGAGGACCAGGGCCAGAAGGGCCCGGAGACCTGGGGTTTCGGCTGCCGAACGGTGAGTCTCACGTTCAGCTGGTTTATAAAGACGCGCGGCTGTCAAACCAGCATTTGACCAGCTCGTCCGTCTCAACTGAGTCGGAGATGATGTCAGGCAGCAGGTGCTCGACTGAGTCAGAATATCTATTGCTGCCAGCGACTCGCTGAGCGTTTTTCCACCACAAGCCTCTGTGCAAGAATGGTTACTAGGTGACTTAGGGTTGGTGCTTCAGCCGCTTCCGAAGCCAGGCGGAACGCAAAGACGTGCTTGTGAAGGGAGGTCTCGGACGGGCGTGGGAGGTTGCTATTTTTGCAGAACATCATCTCTTGAAGTAATGAAGGAGGAAGACATCCCTGGAATCTCCCGCAACCTGTTCTCTAGCCCAAAACGGCTTGGCTAACGCGGGTCGTCCGGCCGCACGTCTGCATCACGTTTCTGCTCTCCCGCCATGTGGGGTTACAATTCATAAACTGCCACCCAGGGAGGGTGGTCTGAGGCGGAATTTAACAGGGTGGGGGCTCCACTGGCCGAATGAGCAGGAGGAGCGGTGGGGTTGGTGGGGTTGGCCGACCTCATCGCCGCCGGGGCGAAACACGCCGACAAGTTTGTGAGTCTAGATGGGCAAAAAAGGAACTTTTGAAAGAACCCCATCTTCCATTTCATTTGCTGGTGCTGCTTCTTTGTCCCCTTGACCCAAAAGTGTCACTTTGCTGTCAGGGTCCTGTTGCCCGCAGGCCCTCCTTCACACGCTGCCTTCACACTGGAAACACCCGAACCATTTTTGAAAAATTTTTTTCCTATCTGTCTTTCTTTTTTGCTTTGCGGTGAAGCAGGCCCTGCAAAATGGTCTAGTGGCAGAAGAAGTGAGCAGGGTAAAGTGCATCCTCGGGTGGATCTGAAACCTCTCCTCTCCAGCATGCAAAAACAAAGACGATCATTAGTGTCTTTAGCCTGTCTAACACTCTGTGGCGTACACCATGTTCTTCTTCTCGATCCTGTGGTCGAAAGTGGCAGTCTTCTTGGCACGGTACACTTCTTTTTTGGTGCTCGATCCATCTTCTCAATTGTCCTATTTCAAGCTTCTCCGTCAGCTCCATCACAGCAACCGTGGTTGAAGGTGACGTGTGCCTTCGTCGGTCCCCGCCAAACTTGTGGAGCCGCGCGTGGGCGAGGAGGTTTCTGCCCTCGTGTTGACCTGAAGCCTGGTTGCTGTGTGCCCCCCCCCCCCCCCAGGTGACAGGCCTTTCCAGTGCAGCCAGTGCGGCGTTTCCTTCACGCAAAAGGGCAACCTGCTGAGGCACNCAGGTGACAGGCCTTTCCAGTGCAGCCAGTGCGGCGTTTCCTTCACGCAAAAGGGCAACCTGCTGAGGCACATCAAGCTCCACACTGGCGAGAAGCCCTTCAAGTGTCCCTTCTGCAACTACGCCTGCCGGCGCCGGGATGCCCTCACAGGCCACCTGCGCACCCACTCTGGTGAGTCACACACTGACTTAATCCTCAGATCCAAGTCAGGTTCTCTGAAGGGCCTCGCGTCTGTCCCGTTCCCTCAAGAAGGGTGCGTAGCCAAAACTTAGCGGGGAGATTCGTAACGTAAGTTTAACTTTCCGCTTCGGCGGAACCGGAGCCGGATCCGCAACCTCGAAAGACTGACCGTTGTGCTCAAGCGTCACCCCAGCACAGAAGATAAGCTGCGTAGGACCTGAACCTATTTTCACGTCACAGCGTCGGAGTCACGGGGTGTCGGGGAGAAACCTGAGGGGGTCGCCGGTGTCTCTTGGACCCGGTTTGTCAGATGCCACCTGTTCCTGGAATTACACATGTAAAGACTTTTTGGGGGCAAAACTGACTGACCGACAGGCCCTCAAAAGCAAGCAGGCCTCAGTTCTCCTTCTCTCCGCTCACCTTCTTCATACGTACGTATATATTGAAATTTACACGTGTGTCTTGTCCCTGCTGCTTCTTCTGACTTATTGGCGCAGAAGTGCAGCGAAAGGATGGACAGAAGGTTTCCCAGATTCCCCTCCTTCCCTCTGGTGCCGTCGTCGAGGACTTGACACCTGGGGCCACCCGATCGAGCGGCTCAGGTGAATGTCGCGCGCTGAGAGGGAAGACCAGCTTTCGGGCTCCGTAGATCTGATCCGTATCCTGTTTCTGTGTCCAGACTGGGCCGAGAGCACGGAGCTGTAGCGTCCCTCATAAAACAAGGTGTTAAAGTTCAACTGAAGGCCAACATTCACAACACTGGACCGTTTCACAGGTTCCTGCTGCTTCTGTTTAGTCGTTTCGCTCAAGTTGGAATCACTGTGCTTTTCACCCCCGGCAAACAGAAAAAACAGCCTGCGGTAGCACAGCATCGACACCTTTCCTGAGCAGTTTATTGTTGTAATGTCGTGTTTTTCGGCTGCTTCACTGAGCTTCTCGCACAATTTGCATATGCGAGTTTCGTATTTATCTGAAGCTGGTGAAACAGGCCTTTGTCCCTCTTGTGTTGAGTACTCATTCCGAGGTGCTCTGCCAGTGTGTGTGTGTGTGTGTGTGTGTGTGAGAGAGTGTGTGTTAGGGTGCGTGAGAGTGTGTGTTAAGGTGTGTGAGAGAGTGTGTGTTAGGGTGTGTGAGAGAGTGTGTGTTAGGGTGTGTAAGGCTGTGTGTCTGTGTGTGTGTGTGTGTGTGTGTGAATGAGCGTTTACGCCGCCTGCCTGCATGAAAGTGGGCAGATCCTCACCGCAACTGACAGTTTGCAGGTGTGTGGTCTGCAGTCAGTGGACCAGACCAACATTCACTTTGTTCCACTGATGGTAGCAGAGTGTAACTTGTGTGCCGCTCGGCCCCGAGACACAGCAGCCACCGCCGACGCTTTATTTGTGTTCCCCACCAAAACTGTACTCGCTGTCCACCCACACGACTACAGTTTCACAACTGTTTTCCATGCAGGGTTCTGCTCTTCAAAGGCTCACATTTCGTTTCAAAGTGTAACTTATTAACACTTGTAGGCTTAGAAAGATGAAGGCGATTTTTCAAGATAAATTGCGACACATTTTGAGAAACGGAGTGTGAGCTGAGTGCTCTGCCTCCGTGGGGCTGACAGCCGACTCAGACGCCCGTGAGAAGCGTGATGTTTTTAAAGTAATAGTGAGATCTGGAGCTGGTGTTGGTCCCACCACTCTTCTCATGACCGTATCAGTAAATGATGCGAGGAGGCAGCAGACGGGACGGGCCCGGCTCTCGCCAGCTCGCCTTTCCCGCAATTCTCTCTGAGAGAGACCGAAAGATCACGCCGAGGGCCGTGTCCCACCTTTGTTTTGCAGATGCTTCGGTTCAGGCTCCGCTTCCAGTCCGTCCTTCCGTTTTGATGGTTGGAAACGTGCCGTGTTGCTCAGTCCACGTGCTGCACACAGGCCCCCTGCTTCTGTCAAGGGGTGGTGAAGAAGACCCCCCCGACGCTTGTCTGCTAACCGCCCCCCCAGGGGGATCCTGCCCTGTCCCGTGAGACCCTACAAGTAATTGAACAGTTGGGAAGTGGCAGCTTATTTCAGTATAAAATTTTTTTCAGATTACACGTAAAAGAATAAGCACCGGAGTTGCAAAAAAAAAATCAAAGCCATTTAAAAATGACCTGTAATAATTTCTTGCCTTTGTTCATGACGTACGACAAAGAATATTTATGCTGCTCTTAACATAAAATGTAAATAAAAGAATTCATTTTCTTGTATTAAACTAACCAACGATTCTGACCCCCTGCGGATCCTGGCTGACCCTTCCTGTTCGCAGATGTCCGGATTTTCACTACAACGGCTCTTAAAAATTAATACCTATAAATCGGTACCTGAATGGTAACTTTTGCTGTAACAAATTTTTATCCAAACCTTATACTTGATTTAAAAAATCAAAATAAATAAAAATATCTACAAATAATTATCATAAAGTGCCATCTAATATGGTGTAATAAAATAGCACTGTATGTACTGTAAAAACTCTGTTGTGCTCTGTCAGGAATTTACCGGAAGCCAGACGTGCTGCACGGGAGGGATCAGTCGTTCGTTTCACTTTGGCTGAACACGTTTGCGCCGCATCACCACATTTACTGCGCATTTAATGTTAAATGTAAAGCTATTTATTTAAATGCAGGCTGTATGGCAGTGACTAACGTGAGATGTGCTGTACTGTCCACACCACTCTGCCCTGTTATCCGAAAAATTTGGTTTCTGATGGGTTTTTGGGTCGATTTAGATTCGGAATCCCGAGAAAACCCCGTGCAGCGTATTAGTGCTGAGCTGCTGCGGCTGCTCAAGTTCCTTTGTTCCAGTAGATGGTTTCATGATATTTGCTGTAACTGTTGTACTGTGAATATTTGTGTTCCGATCAGCACGTCTGACAGCTTCTGGCCTGCAGGTCCACAGGATAACATGTTTAATAGACATGACCATGAATGAATATGTTCTTGTGAGCCCTGCTGGTAAAATGAACAATAACAAACTCGGTGCAAATATGGCACGACCGTAAACGACATAAACAAAGCAGCGATTTACTTTCAACCTGAATTTTAGCTCGGACTCCACGTGGGACCGTCTGCGGCCTCCAGACTTGGGTGCTCAACTGTCAGTGTTCCAGAAAAAAAAAGCATCCGGCTGTAAAAATGAGAACAAAGGAGCAGAGATGCACGATATGAGAATTCTGTGCTGATGCCGAAATCCGATCGTTCCTACGTGCCGAAGACGGGACTCGATCTGCCTGGATGAGAAACAGACAAATGTGACATTTATTTAGCTTTGCGGATGGCTGAACCACAGTGGGCTGCATGGCCCTGAAATGGGGAACGGTTTTGGAGGCTCACACCTGCCTCGCTGAGGAAAATCTGTTTCTCTTCAGGATCCATACTGAACAATCTTTTGCCTTCGACACTCTTGTCTCTCGCAGGCAGCGCTGTGAAAAGTGACCGTTTCCACTGCGTCCCGGCAATAAACGCGTCGTCAAATATCGGCTCGAATCGTCCGCTAAATGGGCCCGGCGGCGATGAAAGGAAACCGTTATCGGCCGGTACCGATATCGCCGAGCTTCGCTACGCAGGAATGACGCTGTTCAGAAAGCGCGGCGGTAGCTCAGTTCAATAAACTTTATTTGCTGTCTGTTTTAAAATGTGCTTCATTCCCCCATTGAGAGTAACTGACAACACAAACCAGAATCCGTGTTCGTCCTAAACATCTCACCACATAGCTGTTTATTTTCTTCTAACAGACTAACAGCGATTTCCATGGTAGCTTAGCACTTTAGAGTTACATGAGGCGAGCAAGAGGAGCAGTGGTTTTGGGCTGTATGTCTACAAGTAGAACTGTTATCCCAAGAATCCCTAAATATTTCACATTAATTGTACAAATAAGCGACTCATGCAAAGTCACCTTTAGTGAAGCAGGTGAAGGTCTGCTGGTGGATCACGAACGCACCGGGCTCACAGTCGGGAAACCGAGCGCCGCTCCACCGAACGACACCCACTCACAGACCACCGGCAGTTTAGACACCAGTTCTCTCGAAACACACACCTGTGGACTGTGGAGCAAACCCGCACCAACACGAGGAGAGCTGCACCGCCATGCCACTCTAGAGAAGATGCGCGTGTTTGAGCAGAAAACCTTCACTGTTTCTCATCTGGACGCAAGACGAACGAGAGGCAGAATCCAAGCGTAAAAGAAAGGGTCTAGCAAGTAGGGGGGAAACAACGAGTGAAAGATCTCAAAAATCTGAAGCTGGAAAGCTGAGAAGGCCCCAGCGTTGCTGCGGGATAATTCCACGCCGGTTATTATATCGGCAACACAAAAGCGAAATTTAGAAAGACAAATTGTTACTAAACCACATTAACGCCAGTCTGAGAAACACTTCCATCCCGCCTGTTTCTCTATCAACCTTCTTTCAGATCGGATTCCTGTATCTTCATCCTAAGTGCCGTCAACCAGCTGTGGTCCTCAGAATGGGCCTTCAGTCTCTCTGCCCCCTGTGACTCAGATTGGTTTCTTACTCCTCGTTTCACTCTGGATTGTTTCGCGAAGAGGTGTTTCAGAGCTGTGGGGGAGCAGAACACTAACACACATCTGGGGTGTCTCCATGTCAAATCTAGCTCAATTGCAGGGTTTTTCTTCACTTTGTGATCTCCACAACTAGCGTTCACTGTGGTGAAGAGTCGACAGATGTGGATTAGCAACACAAAGGGGAAAACAGAATTTTTGCTGAACCTGAATTATAAAACACCTCATTTTATGCAGTCATCTATGTGGGAAAACAGGAAACTGTACAACAAAATGAAGTTTTTTTCTGTTGTTCTCCCTTCCCAGTAGGAAAACCATACAAATGCAACTTCTGTGGGCGGAGCTACAAGCAGCGGGCATCGCTGGAGGAGCACAAGGAGCGTTGCCATAACTACCTGCAAAATGTCGACACCCGCACCTTGAGCACCGAGTCATACCAAGGTATCTTCCATCCGAGGGCCTGTAGCAGATAAACACTTTTTTAAAGTTGAATTAAGTTATTTTGCAGAATAGTGGCTTCTGAAAAGTGCCTTGAATCAGCGGGAAGTTTAACTGTAACTTGAATATAAACAATTGGAAACTGAGGTTATTTTCAGCGGTCCCTCAGTATCCAATGTAATTTGTCCCCGAAAGCGCGTCGGGTTTTCCGATCCCAAGTTCCTGTTTCCCGTAATTTTAAACAGGGAAAATAAATAAATAAATAACCAATGTTCTCCAACCCGTTGGGAAACACCTGTACGACTATGAAGCTCCGAGTTGAGCAGGATAAACACGGTACACAGCAGGTACCTCAGTAGAAAAGACTTAATGTGGTCGTGCAGGTGGTGTTTATACCACAGCGCCATACAGCACAGCGCATCTCACACCTTAGTCACCGCATTACACACGGGAGGCAAGAGGATCGCAGCCCCACTTCAGTCTTGTGACGTGTCGAATAAAGGGAATAAAGACCAGTGTCACCTTCACCCACCGTCGCCCAACAACAACCGACATTTGAAATCAATAGGTTTATTTTTAAAAAATGAAATGTGCAGTAAACGTGGTGACACGGTGCAAACGTGTTCAGCGTAAACAAGGCAGTTTATTACAAGATGTGCAGTATTGTTTTATTACTCTATGGTGTTTACTTGCACATTTTTTTACATCTTTTGATTAAGCCGCAGATAAAAATTCATTACAGCAAAAGTTTCCGTTCACATACTGATATATTACAGATATAATATTATCACGTTATTCATTTAAAGAGCTGTTTTAGGGAAAACTCGGACGTAGAGAGTTTGGACACGGGGGGATTGCTGTACTTCCCCCATGTTTGCTTATATGTTTTTGTATACTTGTAAGAGACCCTTCAAGGCCTCTAAGGCCTGTTGCGATGCTTTGGCCTCACGTGTGATCTTCTCACACTCAACGCAGAGCACCCCCTTTAACACCCGTCTTGTCACATACACAGCTGAAGCCCAAAAGGAGCAGGTGGCCTTGATGGAGGCTGTGTCTATGGTGCCCTTTGATCGGCCACCGGTGATTGAGAGACTGCAGGCCAGTGTGGGAAAGCGGAAGAGCTCAGTACCACAGAAGTTTGTGGGTGAGTTTTATAGACCTCGCTGGGTGCAAAGGACTACAAAAAAAAAGCAAACCTTTAGGATGTGGCTGTTTTGCGCTCTCTGTGTGATGGGAAAGTCGGTTATTCGTTGCTGTGAAGACGATCCTTTTATATTTAGAGTTACGTGAGGCGAGCGAGAGCACACTTTAGACAAGACAAGAGCGGCATAGCCTTAAAAGACCAAACTTTTAAGATGGGCCTGGGTACCGGCTATTTTAAGATCGCTGTGAATGAACTAAGATAAAACGTGTAAATGGAGGAAGGCGCCTTACATCTTAAATATACTGTGCACATACATGTGTATTTATATAAGCATGTTGCAGATGTTTTCTGACCAGCGCTTGTTGTCGAAAGCGATTTGCTTTTTTCAGGGTTGTTTTTTTTCTGCCGAGTGACTGATAAAGTTTTACAAGTGCAGTATATTTCGCTCTTACGTTCAGATCGATATGTGCCAACTGCGCCGTGTCCGCTCGCTGCCAGGGCTTATGAATCTATACGATCCGTTTCTATCGCTTTTGACTTTGGACGCGGCGTCTGTCCTGCAGGGAAAAACTTCACTCGGCACTTTCATCGAATTGCGGTTCTTATTTAATTGACCAGACTGGAACCAAACTGATTTTTGGTGAATCTGAGGCCTTTCAAGCTCACTTTTTGTTTCTGAGCCACTGCCGTGTTCTTTGTCTCAGAAGATGTACCTGTTTTGCTGAGAGACGAATGGATGACAAAAACTCCGTTTTTTTTCGCAGAGAGAAACAAGTTCTTTGTATTTGATGCTGTGACTAGATTACCAGGCCTTTCTGATGTGCAGCATCTGAAGGAATTTTGCCCTTTTTCTGAGTGAGCAGTTATTTTTCCACAACACAAAGAGCTTTGGATTATGGTCACAAAGTTTTGAGACGGTTCTTATTCGGTAACGTTTTTTTTCTTACCACTAATAATTTCTTAGTGCAAATAAAAGTTTTCCTTTATGCCGCCCTCTGCCACCGAACTCTGTAGCTCTCAGAGTTATTATAGGCCCTTCAGAAGGTTCCCTCACAAACCTTGTTGTTTTGAGGGATGGTCTTTTCACAGCACCCTCCCGCTGCCAACAAACGCAAACCTCCATCTTCATCCAAACGCTGGCAGGCAATGAAGCTCAGTGATATATAATTTGTAATTATTATTGCTTATCAGTCGACACACACACACACACACACACACACACACACACACACAC